>LPNX010156624.1:500628-588487 GCA_001517045.1 Pseudotsuga menziesii
TTGTTTCGTGCAACTTAGTTATATCAATGTTTTCTACAGCTAATTTGTCATAATACATGTTTTTTTTAACATATATGTATCAAAATATATTAAAATATCTATTATATAAAAAACGCTCCCAAAACAGAATCTTTTGAAAATTTCGCTTTTCACTCCCGCTCCTGCTCCCCATTCCCAACAGCGTAGTGCTGAACCACTTGACATTAATTTCCTGCAATAAGAAAAGCAAACATTACCTTACTTCCTCTCTTCTCCACTGGTCTCTTCGACAGCCAAACTGAAAATGAAAAACTGATCATAAAATTATGGTTTAGTTGTTTTAAACATTCAGGGTTTCTTTCTGGGCCCACCCTAAATGCAGCCTTACTGAGGCTTTCTAATTATTAAAAATACATTGTCGAATACTAAAATTGGCATTAGCATACATCTGTTTGAATTCGCTTGGGGTATGGAGGGTTAAGAAAAGGTGTTGTAGGTATGGTGGAATGCATGCACATGTATGTTTCAGGTACATGGGTACAGTACTTGTTACAAGTATGCAAATTTGACCCTCAGGTATGTGGATCCATGCGAAAAACCAGTCACTTGGATATCGATATCAAAAACAACAATTGTAATTTTTTGAACCATGGATTTGCCACCTCACAATCCTTCTATGAGCTAATTCATCGTCTCCTCACCTTCGTGACCAACCAAGGTGAAGAAGTCACATTCTGCATTATGGGAAGCAAAAAATCATCTAAATTCTTGTTTCTTGGCCACTTATGAGGTTCTTAGACACCAAGGTTGACTGAGAAGAATTAAGTCATGGGGGTGGAGACGGTGCCCAACAGCCCACACCCTCTCACAGGGTGATGGACTTGGAGCTACCAAGAGGATCTTTAACCACTGCAAAATTTGAAGGCTCCTCCTGAGAACTAGACAGGGCTAGCTTGAGGCATCAATTAGAGTTTCTAAGCCTAGAACTGATCATGGTTATTAAGAGTTGGGAGCTTTACCCTTCCTTACCACCCTTGTTTGTCCATTATTTGTTTGGGGCAAGGCCTACTAGGCCAAACCTACTGTTTTAGCCACTTCAAGAGCAGGATCATTTTTTGCTAGCAAGAGGCAATCCTTAATCCTGTGGTGTGCGCTTTGACACATGAAGAAGTTGTTGGGGAGATTAATGTATCGCATTGGTTGATAAATGAGTCACCTTCCCCTTCAGATATACACAGTTCCTTTAACTCTTTGGAAATATCAACCCTAAGACAAACACTCTTTTCTGTACGAGTTAAAAATCCAGGTTGGTTCATGGCAAATGAAACTACCAGCTAGCATCAAAATACACTCGAAAAATTCCAGAATTACAATGGGAGCCCTAGAATTCTACCCAAACCAAACTTTAATGTTTGGTGGCTTATTTGACAAAGAATCCTGATGCCACTTGAAAAAGACAGCCAAGACATTCTGACACATCCATGGGTCGCGGGATATTACTTCATGGCAATGTCTCTCTTCAGCAAAAGCAAACTGAAAATATCCCTTGGCAAAACTAACAATGGCCATGTAAATCCATCCATGGGGTCCCCAAGCCTCCTTGGCCCAGGCCTTAATCACAGCCTCTGCTGGATTATGTCCCACAAAATACACTAGCAATATATGCATTTTCAAATTTTCAAAAGCTGGAACATATTTGTGAACTTGAATAGCAACAAGATATGCATCAGGAGGAATTTCATTACTGCATTCAGGGTGAGCTTCAACTGGGCCTTGGAAGGAACCATGTTATCCAGCTCTTTGCGTAATTCCCAAATAACATTATCAGGTTGTGGAGTGACCATTTGAACAGCCTCTACAGCCTTATGACTAGTATGAAAGGTTTCAGGCTCTGGCCTGTGTGAATTCCATGCTACCCAAAAATAGTAAATGACACAAAGTGTCGATAACTTCAGCCTTAAACCCCAGATTTCTACACGATATGAAATGACCTCAGAAATCCTGGCCTCAAAGCTCCCTCCAAGTTTATCCACTTTCATCTCTGGAGATCTTTGGTAGAAATGCTTAGTAACTAAGGATACAAGACTTGAAACCATCTTATAAGCAACCTTAATAAGGACTAAAGTCTAAAATACATACAAAGGTTCCTAATGGCCAGCCACTAAAGTCTAAAGGCCAACCTTTGATCATTGTCCTCGTTGATGCATAAATATCTGCTTCTAAGTTTCCCATGTCAGTGTTATTCATGCAACAGAAGCTCTTTATCAACATAAATATCTTATAAGTAATTGAGTCATGGATAATTTCAGGTTTCCATGTATTGAATCGGTAATCAGTTACTGCTCAGGTATTAGCTATTGAATCAGTATTCAATTACTGCGTATTAGCTTGTAAATATATGCACCAGCTGATGTTTTCATAGGATGCCGTGGTCAGGGAAAAAACTTTTAGTGTCCATGTCCAGATCTGCATGAATTCATACATCTCTGGAGACCATTGATAGAAAACCGGTTACAGAGGATAGTAGGGAATTGCATACAACTATGCCAAATCAAAGAAGATAAAAATACAAAGGTTATGTCCTGTCAATCTGTGTGTATGTAGCTATTTTGTGCTTTCAGTCATTGAGAATAGAATCTTTCCAATTAAAAACAAAAAGGTGGGCATTGGCCCATTTTACAGGGCACGAGCATTTACTATTTACTTTTAGTATTGGAGGCCATATTTTAAACTCTAAAAGTTCCATAAAATCAGAATGCATGTTGCAATAAAGAATCACAGAAAGGCATATACTTCATTGAGCGTAGATCCCAACACTGAACAGAGTACTCGCAAGCAGTTGAAAGAACATTTATATCATGTGGATCCCATGCTTCCCCAGACAAGTAGTGTAGCATGCCAACTGGCTCCTGGGATAGTACCTGCAGCTCACAACACAATGACATTGAGCTAGCACATAGTAGTATCAAGTTTCAACAGTGAATCTAAATTTCAATCATCATATCAATCAAAAGAATTTCTTTGAGAATGCTATCTTTCAGGATATTAATTTTTTACAGTCAGCCATTAGCTCTCTAGTCTCTACCATGGTATTCTAAGGTCTGTGAAAAGCAGCAGCCTGACTAAAACATAAGTTCTATGACAAAAGAATATGTTTATGGGATGTACTCAGTAAGCTCAGCTATTTTGATGTCCACAGACTTCATGTAACAAACAAAAGGAATGCCAAAATAGGTAGCAGTCACAAGCATTTGGTGAGCCTGTCAACATTATAATGAGTGTTAGTCAGGCAATCATTTTAGCATATAGCATCACATTTTAAAGACATTGAAATGGTCTGTCTTGTGACTGGTGCTACATAGCTCTTGAATGCTTCACACAAAATGGCAAGTCAGTTACCACCATCAAATGAACAAGGATGGGCAAGACTCCAGGTATCTATTCTTTCCATTGTCGAAAAGGACCCACCAAGGGAGATGATGATTCAAAAGGAGAGAAAAAGTCAGTGACCTGGCCAGTCATAGAATGAGGTAAGCATTTCAGTTTTAGAAAACAAAAAAGACCTAGCACAAACAACCTTTCTAGAAGTACAAATTTAGGAATATAGGAAGATATATTGGACTAAACAAATGTAGTAATGGAGGGCAATTAGAAGCATAAAAGTCTGAAAGATGAATAGCAATCAACAGGAAAATAATTGTGTATATATGTTGTTGAAACTAAGAGAAGATAATTTTGTTTAAGAACAGACAACTTGAACAAAAGCAACAAGAGTACAGGGGTTACTGGAACAACAATCAACAGAGACATCCAAATAAAGTTCTGATGCAAAGAACAGATCAAACCACAATTGCAGACAGCACTCTTTAGAGATTGCGGAAACAAACTGCAAATGGTGTAAGGAAACCCAAATTTAGCAGAACTAATGAAACCAAAGATGCTATATCTAAATCATCTGTCTTAATTAGTCCGGATTATTCCAAAGAGTTTCAAATTTTCTCTTTCGCCTCGGAAGACACCATTGCTGGTGTTTTACTTCAGAAAAATAGTGAAGGACAAGAGCAACCTATAGCCTTTATGAGTAGAGCCTTGCAACATTCAGAGTTGAAGTATACTACCATGGAAAAGCAAGCTTACGCTCTTGTCAAGTCCCTTGAGCACTTCAGAACTTATGTCGGATACTCCAAAATTATTGGGTATGTACCCCATGCAGCTGTCAAAGATATAATGTGTCAGCAGGATTGTCTAGGTATCAGGGGTAAATGGGTTTCAAAGATTGGTGCCAAGAAAGTGGGCAAAGGAGTTGACGAAGACCAACTCTGAGGGCCTTGCTTGAAAGGTCATCGGAAGAAGAAGGTTTCTCTAGGCTAATCTTAGTCTTCTCGATGAGTGGAAGAGCTTGCAATGAGATAGCAAATGCAAAGGGAGAATGGATCTCTTCATCTTTTCTCTTCAGGGGGCAATCTACAAAGAGGGAATTATTATAACACAATCATATTGAGGTAAATAGGATAAAATTAATAACCTTCATAAATAAATCAACAATAAGATTAACACTAAGCAATAACTTAGTATATTTCTTATCCAATGGGGTAATAGCACCCTTTCATTGACCAATCAAAAGAAGAAAAGAATATAGCAAAGCAAAATGATATAGATTACCTCCAGGTAGAAACAATGTGCAAGAACAAGCCACACAATAAGAAGTAGATCCACATATGACCTCCAAAGTCTTCCTTGATATTACCAAAATCATTATCAAGAGGAAGTTGCATTGGTGAAGAAGGTCTCAACGACGTTTCAAACCCTAAATTCGGGTCCATCTTTAGGAGAGCGAGGCTCACGATCTCACATTGGCATTTTGGAAAGATATATATACATAGTTGATAGTGCCAATGTAGATTTATAAAGATAAGTCTGTCCCCAATTATAATTGAATTGGGTTTTGACTTTCATTAATAGTGTGAAAGGGGTTTCTTATGGTGCGTACAACTGGTATCCATGCTTCCTTTCGTTTCAGGCCGTCGTCCCTGTTTAGGTTATCCGCAAACTTCTCAATCTCCAGAGTTTCTCTTATTCTCCTTTTGTAGTAATGAGGGATAGATGCAAGGACCTCTGTATTCTCAAAGCACATATAATATTTCGTGTTATAACAGTGCTTGACAATGCCAAATTACTTAACTCATTTGTGATGGACGTCGGCGACATGCTCTTTTGACCTTGTCACTATGGAGCGACCTATTTCCCCGATGTATTTCTTTCCACATGAGCAGGGTATTGCATACATGCCTTTTTGTAGTTTTAGATCAATGAGATCTTTGGCCGAGTCTAACATGTTTCTGAGGGAGTTTGGAGAAGAGAAAGCAACTTTTATGTTTCTCCTTCTTAGAATCTTGCCAATATTGTTAGTAGTGCCATGGATGTAAGGGAGTATAGTCTTTGTCACATAAATATATTTACATTAGCAAAGTAAAAAACAAAGTGTATAAGGGTATACAAAGTGGCACTTCTATCCTCTTCCCCAACTAATGTTACTCTTTTTTATAAATTTAATAATTGCTTGAATCTATTCCTTGTGATGCGTTATTTGGTCATTGGTTAGTCCTTTTTTTGTGATAATGCACATTCTTTAAAAGAAAGTAGTGTTGATAGTGGTCGTATCCATCATATTTTTCTTTAGTAATTTACCTACAAGAAATATATACCAAGCCCGTCAGAATATGGCCATCTACTTAATTGGTAAACTTTTAAAGAAACCATTGAAGAAAGGCAAGAATAGTCTCTCCATTTATTGGTTGAGAAGAGTCAGATTACAAAAGGCCCCAAAATTGAATCAATTATTGGGCATCTTACACAACTAACAATTGAGTTGAGGAGGCACTCGAAATAAAGTGTTGACTTGGTTGGTCTTTGTGAAGGACTCAATTGCACTTACACCTAATGCTTTACTAGTCCTCCCTTGAAAAGAAAGGTTTTGCCAAGAAATTTGGGATCATTTGTTGCAAAAAAGCTTTAGCATTCAACCATAAGTTGTGGACCCTCATCATTTCCGTTGATGAGAAGTAGAGGGTTGTTTGCTTGCTTATACCTTTATTTACAATCCAAAGAGTTAGCAAAAATGTGAAGAAAGGCAACAAGACTGACATAAAGGTTTGCTTTTGGATCCCCATTCTCTAGGGCAAGGGAGATTCATACAGATAGAGAGGAACATGGAACCTCATAAACGAAGGTTTGGGCAGAATAGGAGGGACAAAGTGTTGATCTTCATGAATGTGAGGCAATTAAGGAGGCACATGGAGTTGAGCTTGATGGATTAGAAGTCTATTTGAGTCATACAAGGTGCTTAAAGCTTGGTTGGCAATGAGTAGTGTTCCAATAAAAAAGAGAAACGTCTTAAAGGATAGGTGACACTACAAGTTCCATCCTGCTATTGGTTTGAACCCATATGTACTGGAAACCATGAGGAAATGGCGAAGTTGTACAATATTGAAAATGGCTCGAGTTATTAAAGTAACAAAGGATAAGCCTTAAAGTAGAAAGGTCTTAAGCCTATTAGCAAACATTGTTGGAAAACTTAGGATGTTTTTTAAATTCATTGAAAATTGGGTTTTAGGTACTTAATCCTAAAAGAAAACGCTTTGAAGAGAAACGACCAAATCTCGAGTATCCTGAAATTGACTAAATCTTGTTGTCTTGACAAAAAAGCCTCGAGGGAAATTTTGCCACAAAAATTTATTGTTAACCAAGGATGGTCAAAACCCTAAATCTTACCCTAAACCATATTTGGGCCTTGAAAAAAGCACAAACAAAGAATAAAATGCTATCAAGTATACCTATAGGTCGCGGTCTTGAGACACGTGGAAGCTTCAAAGTTCGAAGATACCTTTAGAAAGAACCTTGGACCTATTGAGGAGAGAAACTGGGATTCCTCATTGATTCAAGGTGTGCACATGTGGCATATCATTTTTCTAGATGTTACTGATACTATTCCCTAAGCTGATGATATTGAAAGTTGGTTATCAACATAGCTTCTTTTCATTTTTCTAATACTCTATGTTTTCTTCAAGGTGACTAGATAGGGTACAACATAAAGTTGTGCATAAGATCTCAAGTTTTGAGTTGTGGCATTGAAAATGATTTTTATTTAGTGATGTCTTATTATTCCTCATACATAACATTCGAACAAAAAAACAAAATATCATTGGTTACAATCTTATGCATCTTGACAAAATGTTGAATAACATGGGTTTGGACTTTAGTAGCATGTGGTAGGTAGTTTCAACTTCTTTTAGTAATGGTATTGTTGTTTCCAAATGATAGGTGTTGAAAAGTCTGGAAGGAATGCTCAAGGGGACACATGGTGGGAAACGTGGCAAGAAGTCCTTCGACAAGATGATTGGAGGTGAGAATGGCTTTTTGTTTTTTAGCAATATGTTTTGAAGTGGGATAAAGTTAGGAAACCATTGTGGTTAATATGCAATTCTTATTTGTATTGTCATTGGTTTTGAAATTTAGATTGTAGAGTGTTCACAATTTTGCCATGCTATTTTTTGTGTTATTGGAATGTAAAATGGTATTTGTAGGAATCTTAGACAATTTTTATGATATAATTCTCCATTGTTTTGCTCAATTTTTATAATAATCATGCTTTTTTTCTTGCACAAAATCTGTTTCCCACACAATTTTTTGCTTCTCAAAACATTATTGAATCAATATTTTCTTTTTCTTTTAAAATGTATATTATAATTCATTAATGCACAAAAGAGAGTACATTATACAAATTACATCAACAAGTCAAACCTTGTCTGTGCAAGTCACTCATCCCTACATAGGTGAGAAGTGACAACATATATGTTTTGGAAAATCTATAAGGTTTTGAGGTTTGGGGATTGAGTTTGTTGGAAGGAAGATTGGGTTATGATAGAGGGGGTTTATGTTCTATTATTCTATCACATCATCTGTTGCAAGAGAATTGCTCCCTAGCACATTATCCATGTTAAGTTTGCAGCTCATCATTTCCAGGCAGGGGCCTTATTTGCATTGGTTTCACAACTTTCACTACCTCATCGAGTTTGGAGCTTCCCCAATTCGATTGCTAGTAGAGATTGATACCCTTCCCTTTCATATATCTCCCTGGAAGCCATGGCCATTGTCTCTATTGGGTCTTCCTTATAACCCATTGTTGGTTTATTGAGGTTGCTTGCATATTATAGTCATGAGGCATCTCAATGGACATGCTCCCCCCGATTAAAGACTCCTTAGATGTTGACGATCGTCTTTTGTTGGACTAGCAAGAGTTGTATAGGATCAATAGGGAGGACATTTCTAGATTGTACATTTAGGTCATTGTGGTAGATCCACTCCGTGGGATCAAGCCCAAGATGGCCTTCTATGTAGAGCTTTTTAAGGAGACGAGAGATGGCCTCATCTTCTAACCATCCTATACTCTCTTCCATTGGATGCATGTCGTCAAGATCCCTCACAACCAATTCTAAGTTGGTTCTCATCGACTTCAAGTGGAATTCAATTACTGTATTACACAAGAGGACATGGCTTGTTGACTCTACCACCTGCAGGAGACTAAGACAGAAGAGCATTTCATTTTTTGATAGCCCATATGTTATGATATCCGACTTTGGTACCATTCGTCTTCTCCAGATATTTGGACTAGAGGTGGTTGGCTTTATACATGAGGGGGGTTTTAGGTTTCTATTACCTATGCTTGGAGCACCCTCACGAGTGAACACTACTAGGATGGTCATTTCCTTGTTTTTAATGGTCATAGACAAAGGAAATAAGAGGAAGGTAGAGAGTATTTCCACAAATTTCATTTTCGGATTTGTAAGACGTTTGGGGTGCCCCTTGTTGATTTTTTTGAGCAGCATTGAGAGCCATTCTCCTGGGGTAATGGGGACACCTGGTCTAGGACCATGGTGTAGGCTAGACCCAGTGTTGAGTGACCATTCTGTTGAGTGACCATTCTGTTGAATGGTAGATATCTGGTCATTGACCATGATATGGACCCAGCTCTGCCCTTGGTAGACTCAACCCAGTGTTGAGTGACCATTCTGTTGAATGGTAGACATTTGGTCAGGGACCACGATGTGGACCAATCTAGAACTGGTAGACTCAACTTAGTTTTGAGTAGCCATTCTCTTGGAGAATGGAGGTGCTTGGACTATTACCAAGTATTTGACCTAGGGTCAAATTATGCAGCCTATGGCTGAGGCACTTGGTCTGTTACTAGGAAGGCACTATAAGTCCTAGACTTGGTCTAGGCATGTGTGACACTTTGACCCTTGATCAATGGGCTTGGGGTCTTCTCCAAGGCTTTGCTACCCTTGGTTAGGATACCCTAGTACCTAATCTCGGTGTCACACAGTCTTATACAAAAGCATTAGTAACTCTCTTGGTTTATGATGGTGTACTTTGAATGGAATTAAAAGACCACAGGGGCACTTGGAAAAAGGCTAAAAGCAAAAGTTAAAAATACATAAGGACTTTTGGACCACAGGTGAAAGTCAAAAATACATAAGGACTTTTGGTAAAATTCAAAAATACATAAAGGACCTTTTAGACTACAGAAAGGTAAACAGGTAAAAGTGAAAATTAGAAAAGAATAAAATAATATTATTTTGTTCTTTCTAATTTTGGTCCACTTATAGGTGACTCAAGGATATAAAAGAAGATCAAGCCATTTCATTATTACACACACACTTGCTCTCACAGGTACAACTGCTCAAGGTTGAAGGAAGAAGATTTTGTGATTGTGCCCTAGAATGGATGAGTCTAGCTAGGGCATCATCATCTTCCATTGAAGACAAACCCTAAGCTAGGGTTTCTTACCTTTTCTGTTTTAAGGGTTTCCTCAAACCCTCCTCTTCAACCACCATCAAGATCCAAGCAACCACCTTCAGATCTGGGCAGCCCCCATCAAGATCCGGGCAGCCACCTTCAGATCTACTCGGGCAACCCTCCTTTCTTTTTCTGGGCATGCCGTAGAAGGGCACTGCCCTCTCGGCAACCCCCAGGAAGCCTGCTACAGGCATACTCGTGAGGGTTTGGCTCACGACCAACCCTCGGGTAGCCAAAGGGCAGACCCTTAAGGGCTGCTGTGGCCTAACAGCCCCTCTGGGCAGCCTGTAGCCATACCCGTGAGGGTTTTGTAGCAGACTGGGTCTACACAGACCCTTAGGGCAGCCCACGGGCCAGCTAGTAAGCCCATGGGATAGGCTGCGGGCAGCAGCAGAGCTGCCACAAGGAAGCCAGGTAGTAGTAGGGCTGCAAAAAGGCAGCCAAACAGACCACTGGGCAGGCATATAGGACGGGTAGCAGATCTGTACGGACGAGCATTAAATCCGTATGGACGGGCAGCAAGTTGACATGTGTAGATCGGATCCGGCCAGTCTATTGGGTAGGAGAGAGAAAAGGGCTATAAGCCCTATTTTCTGGAAAAGCCGTAATTGGGCATTTTTGATGTAATTTGGAAATATTGATCTTCTAGTTTTGTGGTTAACCCTATTGGGGTTTGTGGAACTTTTTGAATAATTTCAGTCATCTCATTTACGAGATGAGCTACTTATCAGTGTAGTCAGACTCTGACTCGGCAAATACTCGGCTGGCTTGGGACTCAGCAGACTCCTCGACTCGGATAAGACTTGGCAAAAACTCGGCAAAAACTCGGCACATATGGAAAAAAAAATATTAATTTTTGTGCACAAAAAACATACGTAACGACATTTCTAATTCATATAAGTAATATAAACAATTTTATGCAAAAATTCATTAGATCATCTCATAAATATTAAAAATTGATAAATGATAAGTTATAACACAACATTTGACACTCCATAATACCATATTTCATTATTCTATGCAAAATAGTGAAATGAAAGAGGATTCCTTGAACACATTCCAAAATAGTACCAAGTTCAAACTTCAAAGTTCAAATACATGACTCAAAACATATCTAGCTGAAAATAAAAAAAGATAGTGTCTCCAAGTCCAAACTCGAGTCTCATGCATGACTACGAGTAGTAGATCGCCTAGCATACGCCCTAGTAAAGCTAGTACCAACATCACTAGACTGAAAAATCAACTGTGATGCAGGTGTGTTTGGTGTTTCCATTTCGGAAAATGGAACACTAGAGGGACCCTCAGTCTCTTCATCGAGCCAACTCAAATCAATAGGAGCTTCATCCTCCACTACCCAATCAGATATTAGATCAATTTGATCAAATAAAATTGGATCCAAATCCTTTGCTCGCAACTGTTTTGTGAGCATCCGAAGGTTGTAGTATATGTAGACCAACTTCTCCAACCTCTCATGCTCCAACCTGTTGCGCTTTTTGGTATGGATGTGCTCGAATACTGACCAATTGTGCTCACAACCTGACACATTGCAAGGCTGACTCAGGATTCTGATCGGCAAATTCCTGTAGTTGTGGTGCCTCAGTGCCACAATCTAACCACCAATGGGCTGTTATAAAAAAACAATCAAACAAAGATTACAATTTTTGCAATGCCAAACTTGAAAAAAAAATAGTGAAATAAAATTAAATGATTTACATAATTGAGTCTTACATGGCACTTTCTTATCCTTGAGACGTTGTGTTGAGCTAAATCCAAACATGCCAGATGATTCCGTGTACATATCTCGTTGCAGATTGATTTGGGCTTGAATCTCTTGACTTGGATACATCCTATCAATGCCTAGCATCACACCTCTCATCACCTTAGGATCTTTTTGAATTTTAGACCCAACATTATAGAATATGCTTGGATTGAGATATGCCCATGCTGCATGTAATGGTGAATGTAGTTGCCTGTCCCACCTGGAATCAATAATATGCCATATAGGGAAATATTTAGATTCATCCCCCCTTTAGAAGACCTTGATGGCCTCTTTGGCCCTGTCCATCCCCTCATAAACATATCCCATTGGTGGTTTATCACCATCCATGATCCTCAACACTTTCATAGGTGGCTCTGTCATGTTGACAATCTTAGTGACTTCCTCCCATAAACTATCTCTACGGACAGACAAACTCATAGCCATTGCATCTGGTTTTGTGCTATCTTTATAATGTATCCATTCCCTGCTACTAACCATTTGTCTCAATGCTTGGTACTCATTAAGAAGGCTTTGGAGGGAAAGAAAGTTTGTTGCAAACCATGTGACAGCAGGGCGACTGAGCTCACCTTCTGTGTACTCTCTCATAAGGCTCAACACCCAAGCATGGTTATAAATGTATTTGGTTATTTGTTTGCACTCGTGAACAACATCTTGCACCCATGGCAACTTCCCAATGTCCTGCAACGTCAAATCTATACAGTGGGCAGCACAAGGGGTCCAAAAAATCGTAGGGTATTTTGCACAAAGCAATTTACCTGCTGCCACATAATTTGCAGCGTTGTCCTTGATTACTTGGACAACATGCTTGACCCCCACTTCTTCCACAACCTCTGCTAACAATGAAAAAATCAGATTTGCATCTTTCACATGTGAAGATGCATCAACGGATTTCAAGAACATGGTTCCTTTAGGGCAAGCCACAAGGAAAGTTATGATTGGTCTATTCCTCTGATCTGTCCACCCATCAAATAAGATTGTGCAACCTGTAAACTCCCATGAGCTTTTAATGCTCTCCAACTGTTCCTTGATACATTGTAACTCCTCATCTAGAAATATCCCAAATCCCGTGTCGGAGAGAATGCCTTCCAGAATCCAGAATTGGTTGTGAGGGATCTTGACGACATGCATCCATGCATCCAATGGAAGAGAGTATAGGATGGTTGACCACCATCAGGTAGAAAAGGTTGTATAGGATACTCCGAAACTTAGGCACCATTCTCATCATCAGCATCATACTCCGGTACCCGGTGATTATCAGATCCGTCTGCGCTCATCCGGAGCAGTTATGAACAGTTCTGGGATCCCAGGGGCGTGAGCAGCTGTCTCTCTGAAGCAAGCCGCTATCCTGCCTAGAGGTCTCAGAAATCCCGCATGTACCAGGCATTCTCTCCGGCACGGGAAGGCTATCAGTCCTGCAAATCGGCAGCTTCATCGGACACCTCCTTCACTGAAAGCGTCATCCTTTTCTGACTGGGGTTCTTGCTGCTGGGGGTTCACCGGAAGCAGAAGAGATCTGCCCATCTCCGATCCAGTTCTCGGTGCTTGCATACTTTCTCCGAAGCAGTCTAGCCGGCTTATCAGTGGTAAGTGTCCATTCTATCTCACAAACCCTAACCCTAATTTTTCCTATAAAATAGGGATTTTTGCATGGCAGTTTGCATGTCCAGTTGTATCAGCATATTTGCTTAGAAATAGAAAATATCGGGATTTGGGATATTTCAGTGGTATCAGAGCTATTTTCTTGGCCAGCTGTGGGCTTAAGAAATGAAAAGTAGATGAATACAGAAGGAGATCCTTTTGTAACCTATAGGAGGAGGAAGAGTAGATACACAGAAGAATTTGAAGATATCCAACTAGAAGAGACCAATTCAGACATGGAACAAACAGGTATACATTCGGATAGGGGAAAAGGAACGGGAGACGAAGAGGATCGAATAGAGTTCCGCAGTTTGGTCTCTGCATTGCAAGACTTAGCCAAAGGACAAAAATATGTACTCAATGCAATCAACAGATTATCAGCGAAACCAGAAACAAGTATCAGTAGTACACCTCCCTCACCAGTAGATCGGGGATCTACAAGCAGTAGTGGAAAGGTAGCGTACACTAACATTCAGAATACTCCGCACATATACAACAGACCTTCTATTAGGCCTACCATGCCTCACTTCTTGGCGGATACAGTAGGGGGCCCGGTCATGCAGGTAGAACCTAGCGAGCCTTTTGGGGTTTATCTACAGGATTATAGAGACTTAGGGGATGAGTTTCATGCTACCATGTCTTTTTCAGATTTCTGCAACATGAAGAGTAGGAACAGGCCCAGGAATTTCAACAATGGTTTCAATCACAACTATGAGTTGCAGAAGACCTTGGGCAGGTTGACCATCCCAAACTTTTATGGGACTCGTGGAGGATCAGTGAGGATATGGGTTCAAAAGTTGGATACCTATTTCCAACTCAACCCCATGACAGAGACAGACGCCATTAAATTGGCTACACTTCACCTAGATGGAGAAGCTCACGAGTGGTGGTACAACGGATTGGTGACATTGGGTCACAACACCATACATTCCTACGGTGAGTTCACTCAGAAGCTCATAGAGAGGTTTGACAGGAAAGATCCAGAGATACATTTCAGGGAGTTGGCTCAACTCAAACAGACCGGAAGTGCAGAAGCTTTCATTTCAGAATTTCAGAGGCTAGCCGTTATGGTAACAGATGTGTCAGAGAGCAGATTGACTATGTTATTCACCGAGGCCCTCACAGAGCCACTACGGGGATGGGTGAAAGCCTACAAACCCCTCACTCTGCAGGATGCCATTAGCAGAGTAAGAGATCTTCAGGATTCGGTCCCCAAAAACAAATTCCCACTGAAAACCAATTTTCCTTTTAGGGACAAGGATAGGAAACCTTTCCAACAGGATGTGCCCAAGAAAACTTGGTTAGACGAGGACACTAGGAAAGACTTGAGAAGGAAGAAGCTATGCTTCACCTGCCAGGAACCATGGGTACCAGGACACAGGTGTGCAGGGAAGGTGAAGGCTCACTACATTGAGGTGTATTCAGACAGTGATGAGGACGACTATGAGCAGGAGGCCACAAAAGAGGAATCACACTAGGGTGATACACTAGAGGGAGTCATTGCTACATTATCTGGAGTACCAAGATTCCATACTCTTAGGGTCAGGGGAGTAGTACAGGGTCACAGAGTAGGAGTATTGATTGATGGGGGAGCCACCCACAATTTCATTGACTTCGCTTGGGTAGCCAAGAAAGGTATTCAGACCAAGAAGTTCGAAGGATTCACTATAGCAGTAGCCGGGAACTCCAGCATGGAGTGCAACTACTGGATCCCAAAATTGAATGTTGCCTTAGGTAACTATCAGATGACAGACTCTTTCTATGTAGTGGATGTAGCAGATACTCATGTGGTATTGGGTGTTCAGTGGCTTTATTCTATAGGGAAATACACTACAGACTACAGGGCAATGGAAATGGAGTTCCAGGGGCCAGACGGCAAACGGGTAGTTTTGAGGGGCATGAACACTTATCCCCCAAAACCGGTGTCGTCATAGAGAATGGAGGCAGTACTCCGACAGGATGATATAGAATGGACTGCAGAATGTTTGGTCACCATCAGGAAACCCCCAGAGACCAGCACACAACACCCAGTGACATTCAAGCCTTGCTACAGAAACTTGAAAAGGTTTTTCGAGACCTTCCATCAGGTAGACCACCAGACCGTCAAGATCCCTCGCAAGAACTCCAGTCAAAAACGGGTGACGCTTTCAGTGAAGGAGGTGTCCGATGAAGCTGCCGATTTGCAGCACTGATAGCCTTCCCGTGCCGGAGAGAATGCCTGGTACATGCAGGATTTCTGAGACCTCTAGGCAGGATAGCGACTTGCTGTAGAGAGACAGCTGGTCACGCCCCTGGGATCCCGGAACTGCTGATAACTGCTCCAGATGAGCGCGGACGGATCTGATAATCACCGGGTACTGGAGTATGATGCTTATGATGAGAATGGTGCCTGAGTTTCGGAGTAAAATTGAGATCTTAAGGCCCAGCAACTGATTAGGACTTTCTGGCTGAAAACCCCCCCTTACGGCTGCACATGTGTCCCTGCAACGATCTATACCATATATTGGATAACTTATGAATGAATGAAGAACAAGTGGTGAACCTGTATGGCTTACCCTGAATAAGACTAGGACAAATGTTTCACTGCCGAAATCCCGTTAGCTGAAGACTCCGTCTCCAACCCCAACTGCTGTGTGGCACGTTGTGCTGCTATCCAAGAGCTCCCAAAATAATCATAATCAAAAGTATGAGCGCCATTACTCCATATATGACAAAGAGATGCTAGCCATCCTGCATGCTCTCACAAAATTCAGACAGTACCTGGTGGGTAGTAAGTTCAAAATCAAAACCGATTATAACAGCCTCAAGTATTTCCTGGAGCAGAAGGAACTGAATGAGCGACAACAGAAATGGGTCAACAAAGTACAAGCCTACGATTTCGAGATCGAGTATGTAAAAGGTAAGAATAATGTAGTGGCTGATGCATTATCCAGGCATCCTGCCCCATTATCTCTCAGTAGTATATCCACAGATTGGAGGGCACTTCTCTTAGTAGAATACTCCAAAAATAAATTCGCTTGCGAATTATTGGACGGGCAAATTCAGGATGACAGGTACAGGATTGTTGATGACATCATCTACTACAAAAACAGGATATACCTCGTTCCAGAATCCACATGGAGGAAAAAGATCATTCAGGCAGCCCATGATTCTCCTTTATCAGGGCATCAAGGTTTCTTAAAGACCTGCAGGTAGATCAGAGAGAGGTTCTCGTGGAAGGGCCTCAAGGGGGAAATCATGCAGCATGTCCGAGAATGTAGCATTTGTCAGCAGAACGAGATTGAGAACACCCATCCAGCAGGGTTACTCCAGCCACTACCGATTCCAGAACAGAAGTGGGAAAGCATCTCCATGGACTTTATTTCAGGAATGCCC
The DNA here is from genome assembly GCA_001517045.1 of Pseudotsuga menziesii. Taxonomy (NCBI): domain Eukaryota; kingdom Viridiplantae; phylum Streptophyta; class Pinopsida; order Pinales; family Pinaceae; genus Pseudotsuga; species Pseudotsuga menziesii. Next base: position 517,256 of record LPNX010156624.1, read on the forward strand.
AAGGTCCAAGGGCGAGATTGTTTATATGTAGTAGTTGACAGATTGACCAAGTTTGCACATTTCTTCTCAATATCATCAGACTACTCGGCAGCTCAAGTAGCTGAGTTATTCTTCAGGGAGGTCTTTAGGTTACATGGGTTACCTAAGACCATTGTCAGTGATCGGGATAGCAGATTCACGGGTGCCTTCTGGCAGGAACTGTTTAGATTACTGGGGACCGAGCTGGCTACTAGTACAAGTTATCACCCCCAGAGTGACGGGCAAACAGAAATAGTCAACAAGTGGATCGAAGGATATTTAAGGAACTACGTAGCAGGGCAGCAGCGAACCTGGATCAAATGGCTACACCTGGGGGAGTATTGCTACAATACTACCTATCACATGTCTATTAGGATGACTCCTTTTAAGGCATTATATGGTTACGAGGCCTTAGACTATGCAGATTTGGCATTTGGAGATAGTAGGGCTCCTAAGGTTAAGGATTGGATACAGGACAGTCAGGACATTTTGAAAATATTGAAGGAGAATTTACAAACAGCCCAGAATCAACAGAAGTTGTATGCCAACAAACATAGGATTGAGCGGAGCTTTGAGGTAGGGGATTTAGTATACTTAAGGCTCCAGCTTTACAAACAGTCCTCACTTAAGAAGAAAGGAGCAGAGAAGTTAAAACCCCGCTTCTATGGACCATACAGAATATTTAGGAAAGTGGGAGAGGTGGCATATGAACTAGAACTTCCACACGAAAGCAAAATTCACAATGTGTTCCATGTATCTAATCTGAAGAAGACTCTTGGGCAACACATTGCTCCATCCACCGAATTGCCTCCTTTAGATGATGAAGGACTGCTGATATTGATTCTCGAACGGATCATTGAGACTAGAGAGAGGAAGTTCAGGAACAGGATAATCAGAGAATACTTGGTTCAATGGAAGGAACTACCACCAGAGGATGCCACCTGGGAAGGTAAACGGGTATTGCAGCATCCTAGTTTGAAGTTGCTTGAGGACAAGCAATCTCAAGTGGGGAGGACTGTAATGTCCTCTTCCAATTAGGCATTGAGGCCCAAATCCGCTAACCTATGTGATTCCTGTGGGTTTGAGCCGTTACTGACAGCTAGGGAATCAGCTAAGGACTGATGCCATCCATAGAAGATCTAGGGCATCATCATTTGGTCAAGAAGGGCCACCGGGGCCAAAGGCCACCTTCGTGCATGCCATCCAAGCATTATTTAATGATGCATGCACTCTTTAAGTCTCCATCCGCATGCATGCAAGTCAATGGCAAATTAGAAGATAAAGTGACCTAATTAGGTCAAAGATTAAGGTTTTCGCAGTTGAACGTTATAAATAGAGGATAAAGCGAAAGGAGACTTCACTTTTGATTATGATTATTTTGGGAGCTCTTGGATAGCAGCACAACGTGCGGCACAACAGTTGGGGTTGGAGACGGAGTCTTCAGCTAACGGGATTTCGGCAGTGAAACATTTGTCCTAGTCTTATTCAGGGTAAGCCATACAGGTTCACCACTTGTTCTTCATTCATTCATAAGTTATCCAGTATATGGTATAGATCGTTGCTGTAATGTCCTCTTCCAGTTAGGCCTTAAGGCCCAAAACCGCTAACCTATGTGATTCCTGTGGGTTCGAGCGGTTACTGACAGCTAGGGAATCAACCAAGGACTGATGCCATCCATAGAAGATCTAGGGCATCATCATTTGGTCAAGAAGGGCCACCGGGGCCAAAGGCCACCTTTGTGCATGCCATCCTAGCATTATTTAATAATGCATGCACTCTTTAAGTCTCCATCCGCATGCATCCAAGTCAACGGAAAATTAGAAAATAAAGTGACCTAATTAGGTCAAAGATTAGGTTTTGCGCAGTTGAACTTTATAAATGGAGGATAAAGCGAAAGGAGACTTCACTTTTGATTATGATTATTTTGGGAGCTCTTGGATAGTAGCACAACGTGCGGCATAGCAGTTGGGGTTGGAGACGGAGTCTTCAGCTAACAGGATTTCGGCAGTGAAACATCTGTCCTAGTCTTATTCCGGGTAAGCCATATAGGTTCACCACTTGTTCTTCATTCATTCATCAGTTATCTAGTACATGGTATAGATCGTTGCAGGGACACGTGTGCAACCGTAAGAGGGGGTTTTCAGCCAGAAAGCCCTAATCAGCTGTTGGGCCTTTAGATCTCAGTTTCCTTCCGAAACTCAGGCACCATTCTCATCATCAGCTTCATACTCCGGTACCCGGTGATTATCAGACCCATCAGGGCTCATCCGAATCAGTTATTAGCTGTTTCGGTGTTCCAGGGGCGTGAGTAGTTGCCTCTCTGAAGCAATTCGCTACCCTGCCTAGAGGTCTTAGAACCTCCGCATGCATCAGGCATTCTCTCCGGCACTGAAAAACTATCAACTCGGCAAATTCGCAGTTCCATCGGACACCTCCTTGCTTGAGGGCGTCACCCTTTTCTAACTGGGGCGTCTTGTTGCTGGGGGTTCACCTGAAGCAGAGGAGATCCGCCTATTTTCGATCCAGTCCTCAGTGCTTGCATACTTTCTCCGGAGCAGTTCAGCCGGCTTATCAGTGGTAAGTGTTCATTCTATCTCGCAAACCCTAACCCTAATTTTTCCTATAAAATAGGGATTTTTGCATGTTAGTTTGCATGCCCCGTTGTATCAGCATATTTGTTTAGAAATAGAAAATATCGGGATTTGGGATATTACAGTGGTATCAGAGCTGTTTTCTTGGCCAGCTGTGGCTTAAGAGATGAAAAGTAGATGAATACAGAAGGAGATCCTTTTGTAACCTATAGGAGGAGGAAGAGTAGATACACAGAAGAATTTGAAGATATCCAACTAGAGGATACCAATTCAGACATGGAACAAACAGGTATACATTCAGATAGGGGAAAAGGAACGGGAGAAGAGGAGGATCGGATGGAGTTTTGCAGCTTGGTCTCTGCATTGCAAAACTTAGCCAAAGGACAAAAAGAAGTCCTCAACGCAATCAACAGACTATCAGCGAAACCGGAAACAGGTATCAACAGTACCTCCCTCACCGGTAGATCGGGGATCTTCAAGCAGCAGTGGAAAGATGGTGTACACTAACATCCAGAACACTCCGCACATATACAGCAGACCTACTATCAGGCCTACCATGCCTCACTTCTTGGCAGATACAGTAGGGGGCCCGGTAATGCAGGTAGAACCTAGCGAGCCTTTTGGGGCTTATTTGCAGGAGTACAGAGACTTAGGGGATGAGTTTGATGCTGCCATGTCTTTCTTAGATTTCTGCAACATCAAGAGTAGGAACAGGTCCAGGAATTTCAACAAGGGTTTCAATCACAACTATGAGCTGCAGAAGACCTTGGGCAGGTTAACCATCCCAAACTTTGATGGGACTCGCGGAGGATTAGCGAGAACATGGGTCCAAAAGTTGGATATCTATTTCCAACTCAACCCCATGACAGAGACAGACGCCATTAAGTTGGCTACACTTCACCTTGACGGAGAAGCTCACGAATGGTGGTACCATGGATTGGTGACATTGGGTCACAACACCATACATTCTTACGGTGAGTTCACTCAGAAACTCATAGAGAGGTTTGACAGGAAAGATCCAGAGATCCATTTCAGGGAGTTGGCTCAACTCAAGCAGACTGGTAGTGCAGAAGCTTTCATTTCAGAATTTCAGAGGCTAGCCGTTATGGTAACAGATGTGTCAGAGAGCAGATTGACTATGTTATTGACTGAGGCCCTCATAGAGCCACTACGGGGATGGGTGAAAGCCTACAAACCCCTCACTCTACAGGATGCTATTAGCAGGGCAAGGGATCTTCAGGATTCAGTGCCCAAAAACAAATTTCCTCTGAAAACCAATTTTCCTGTTAGGGACAAGGACAGGAAACCTTTCTAGTAGGATGTGCCCAAGAAAAGTTGGTTAGATGAGGACACTAGGAAAGACTTGAGAAGGAAGAAGCTATGCTTCACCTGTCAGGAATCATGGGTACCAAGACACAGGTGTGCAGGGAAGGCGAAGGCCCACTACATTGAGGTGTATTCAGACAATGATGAGGACAACAATGAGCAGGAGGCCACAGAAGAGGATTCACACTAGGGTGATACACCAGAGGGGGTCATTGCTACATTATCTGGAGTACCAAGATTCCATACTCTCAGGGTCAGGGGAGTAGTACAGTGTCACATAGTAGGAGTATTTATTGATGGGGGAGCCACCCACAATTTCATTGAGTCCACTTGGGTAGCCAAGAGAGGTATTCAGACCGAGAAGTTCGAGGGATTCACTGTAGCAGTAGTCGGGAACTCCAGCATGGAGTGCAACTACTGGATTCCACAATTGAATGTTGCCTTAGGTAACTATCAGATGACAGACTCTTTTTATGTAGTGGATGTAGCGGATACTCATGTGGTATCGGGTGTTCAGTGGCTTTACTCTATAGGGAAATACACTACAGACCACAGGGCAATGGAAATGGAGTTCCAGGGGCCAGACGGCAAACGGGTAGTTTTGAGGGGCATGAACACTTTTCCCCCAAAACCGGTCTCGTCACAGAGAATGGAGGCAATGCTCCGACAAGATGATATAGAATGGGCTGCAGAATGTTTTGTCACCTTCAGGAAACCCCCAGAGACCAGCACACAATACCCAAGAGACATTCAAGCCTTGCTACAGAAACATGAAAAGGTTTTTCGGGACCTTCCATCCGGCAGACCACCAGACCGAGGTTTTGAACACATCATCGAGCTAGAGGAGGGAACACAAGCAGTCATCACCACTCCTTATAGGCATCCTAAAAGGTACAAGGATGAGATTGAGAAAACCATCAAAGAATTACTGGAACTTGGTTATATACGGCCCAGTTCTAGCCCCTTTGCATCTTTAGTAGTTCTGGTTAAGAAGAAGGATGGTACTCTGTGTATGTGCATCGATTATCGGGCACTCAACAAAAAGACCATTAAGAACATGTATCCCATTCCTAGAATTGACGAACTCATGGATGAGCTTCGGGGAGCTCAATACTTCTGCAAGATCGATCTTCGTTGGGGATACCATCAGATCAGGGTAAGAGACCAGGACATCCCCAAAACAGCTTTTCGCTGTCACTACGGTCACTATGAGTTTTTGGTCATGCCCTTCGGACTTACCAATGCTCCAGCCACTTTTCAGTCATGCATGAACCGCACCTTCAAGGCACAGCTACGTAAGTTCTTGCTTGTATTCTTTGATGACATCCTGATTTACAGCAAAACATGGGAAGAGCAATTGAAACACCTAGACGAGACGTTGAGTATTTTAGAAGAACATTCGCTTTACGTGAAAATGTCCAAGTGTGAGTTTGGCATGAAGGAAATGTTGTATTTAGGACACGTAATTAATGCCGAAGGAGTACAGGTTGACATGGAGAAAATCCGAGCTATCAGGGATTGGCCCGCGCCAAAAACAGTTATAGAATTGAGAGGGTTCCTAGGTCTGTGCACTTATTACCGCCGGTATGTTAAAGGATTCTCCCAATTTGCAGCACCCCTCACAGACCTCACCAAGAAGGGGGCATTCACTTGGACAGACTTAGCACAGAAAACTTTCGAGGAGATGAAGGTTATTATGAGTTCTTGTCCAGTTCTAGCATTACCAGACTTCTCACAACCCTTTGTAGTAGAATGTGATGCCTCAGGGGAAGGGTTACGAGCAGTGTTGATGCAGAATCATCACCCTATTGCATTTGAGAGCCGTAAATTGAAGAACTACGAGCGCCATTACTCCATATATGACAAAGAGATGCTAGCCATCTTGCATGCTCTCACAAAATTCAGACAGTACCTGGTGGGCAGTAAGTTCAAAATCAAAACCGATCATAACACCCTCAAGTATTTCCTGGAGCAGAAGGAACTGAATGAGCGACAGCAAAAATGGGTCAGCAAGGTACAAGCTTATGATTTCGAGATCGAGTATGTGAAAGGTAAGACTAATGTAGTAGCTGATGCATTATCCAGGCGTCCAACCCCATTATCTCTCAGTAGTATATCCATGGATTGGAGGGCACTTCTCTTAGTGGAATACTCCAAAAATAAATTCGTTTGCGAATTATTGGACGGGCAAATTCAGGATGACAGGTACAGGATTGTGGATGACATCATCTACTACAAAGACAGGATATACCTCGTTCCAGAATCCACATTGAGGAAAAAGATCATTTAGGCAGCCCATGATTCTCCTTTATCAGGGCGTCAAGGTTTCCTAAAAACCTACAGGCAGATCAGAGAGAGTTTCTCATGGAAGGGCCTCAAGGGGGAGACTATGCAGCATGTCCGGGAATGTAGCATCTGTCAACAGAACAAGATTGAGAACACCCATCCAGCAGGGTTACTCTAGCCACTACCGATTCCATAACACAAGTGGGAGAGCATCTCCATGGACTTCATTACAGGCTTGCCCAAGGTCCAAGGGCGAGATTGTTTATATGTAGTAGTTGACAGACTGACCAAGTTTGCACATTTCTTCTCGATACCATCAGACTACTCGGTAGCTCAAGTAGCGGAGTTATTTTTCAGGGAGGTTTTCAGGTTACACGGGTTGCCTAAGACCATTGTCAGTGATCGGGATAGCAGGTTCACGGGTACCTTCTGGCAGGAACTATTTAGATTAGTGGGGACCGAACTGGCTACTAGTACGAGTTATCACCCCCAGAGTGACGGGCAAACAGAAATAGTCAACAAATGGATCGAAGGATATCTAAGGAATTATGTAGCAGGGCAGCAGCGGACCTGGATCAAATGGCTACACCTAGGGGAGTATTGCTACAACACTACTTATCACATGTCTATTAGGATGACTCCTTTTAAGGCATTATATGGATACGAGGCCTTGGACTATGCAGATCTGGCATTCAGAGACAGTAGGGCTCCTAAGGCGAAGGATTGGATACAGGACAGTCAGGACATCCTGAAAATACTGAAGGAGAATTTACAAACAGCCCAGAATCAACAGAAGATGTATGCCAACAAGCATAGGATTGAACGGAGCTTCGAGGTAGGGGATTTAGTATACTTAAGGCTCCAGCCTTACAGATAGTCCTCACTTAAGAAGAAAGGAGCAGAGAAGTTGAAACCTCGCTTCTATGGACCCTACAAAATAATCCGGAAAGTGAGAGAGGTGGCATATGAACTAGAACTTCCTTAGGAAAGCAAAATTCACAACGTGTTCCATGTATCTAGCTTGAAGAAGACCCTTGGGCAACACATTGCTCCATCCACCGAATTGCCTCCTTTAGATGATGAAGGACTGCTGATACTGATTCCCGAACGGATCATTGAGAGTAGAGAGAGGAAGCTCAGGAATAGGGTAATCAAGGAATACTTAGTTCACTGGAAGGAACTACCACCAGAAGACGCCACCTGGGAAGGTGAACAGGTATTGCAGCATCCCAATTTGAAGTTGCTTGAGGACAAGCAATCTCGAGCGGGGAGGACTGTGATGTCCTCTTCCAGTTAGGCCTTAAGGCCCAAAACCGCTAACCTATGTGATTCCTGTGGGTTCGAGCGGTTACTGACAGCTAGGGAATCGGCTAAGGACTGATGCCATCCATAGAAGATCTAGGGCATCATCATTTGGTCAAGAAGGGCCACCGGGGCCAAAGGCCACCTTCGTGCATGCCATCCTAGCATTATTTAATAATGCATGCACTCTTTAAGTCTCCATCCGCATGCATGCAAGTCAACGGCAAATTAGAAAATAAAGTGACCTAATTAGGTCAAAGATTAGGTTTTGCGCAGTTGAACTTTATAAATAGAGGATAAAGCGAAAGGAGACTTCACTTTTGATTATGATTATTTTGGGAGCTCTTGGATAGTTGCACAACGTGCAGCACAGCAGTTGGGGTTGGAGACGGAATCTTCAGCTAACAGGATTTCGGCAGTGAAACATTTGTCCTAGTCTTATTCCAGGTAAGCCATACAGGTTCACCACTTGTTCTTCATTCATTCATCAGTTATCTAGTACATGGTATAGATCGTTGCAAGGACACGTGTGCAGCCGTAAGAGGGGGTTTTCAGCTAGAAAGCCCTAATCAGCTGTTGGGCCTTCAGATCTCAGTTTCCTTTCGAAACTCAGGCACGATTCTCATCATCAGCTTCATACTCCGGTACCCGGTGATTATCAGACCCATCAGGGCTCATCCGAAGCAGTTATTAGCTGTTTCGGTGTTCTAGGGGCATGAGTAGCTGCCTCTCTGAAGCAATTCGCTACCCTGCCTAGAGGTCTCAAAACCTCCGCATGCATCAGGCATTCTCTCTGTCACTGAAAAACTATCAACTCGGCAAATTCGCAGTTCTATCGGACACCTCCTTCCTTGAGGGCGTCACCCTTTTCTGACTGGGGCGTCTTGCTGCTGGGGGTTCACCTGAAGCAGAGGAGATCCGCCTATTTCCGATCCAGTCCTCAGTGCTTGCATACTTTCTTCGGAGCAGTTCAGCCGACTTATCAGTGGTAAATGTTCATTCTATCTCGCAAACCCTAACCCTAATTTTTCCTATAAAATAGGGATTTTTGCATGGCAGTTTGCATGCCCCATTGTATCAGCATATTTGTTTAGAAATAGAAAATATCGGGATTTGGGATATTACAGTTGCAGGGACACGTGTGCAGCCGTAAGGGGGGGTTTTCAGCCAGAAAGCCCTAATCAGTTGTTGGGCCTTCAGATCTCAGTTTTACTCCGAAACTTCAGCACCATTCTCATCATCAGCATCATACTCCGGTACCCGGTGATTATCAGATCCGTTCGCGCTCATCCAGAGCAGTTATCAGCAGTTTCGGGATCCCAGGGGCGTGAGCAACTGTCTCTCTGAAGCAAGTCGCTATCCTTCCTAGAGGTCTCAGAAATCCCGCATGTACCAGGCATTCACTCCGTCACAGGAAGGCTATCAGTCCTGCAAATCGGCAGCTTCATCGGACACCTCCTTCACTGAAAATGTCACCCTTTTCTGACTGGGGTTCTTGCTGTTGGGGGGTTCACCGGAAGTAGAAGAGATCTGCCCATCTCCGATCCAGTCCTCGGTGCTTGCATACTTTCTCCGAAGCAGTCTAGCCGGCTTATCAGTGGTAAGTGTTCATTCTATCTCACAAACCCTAACCCTAATTTTTCCTATAAAATAGGGATTTTTGCATGGCAGTTTGCATGCCCAGTTGTATTAGCATATTTGCTTAGAAATAGAAAATATCGGGATTTGGGATACCTCAGTGGCTCTGTCACCATCCATGATCCTCAGCACTTTCACAGGTGGCTCTGTCATGTTGACAATCCTAGTGACTTCCTCCCATAAACTATCTCTACGGACAGACAAACTCATAGCCATTGCATCTGGTTTTGTGCTATCTTTATAATGTATCCATTCCTTGCTACTAACCATTTGTCTCAATGCTTGGTACTCATTAAGAAGGCTTTGGAGGGAAAGAAAGTTTGTTGCAAGCCATGTGACAGCAGGGCGACTGAGCTCACCTTTTGTGTACTCTCTCATAAGGCTCAACACCTAAGCATGGTTATAAATGTATTTTGTTATTTGTTTGCACTCGTGAAGAACATCTTGCACCCATGGCAACTTCCCAATGTCCTCCAACATCAAATCTATAGAGTGGGCAGCACAAGGGGTCCAAAAAATCTTAGGGTATTTTGCACAGAGCAATTTACCTGTTGCCACATAATTTGCAGCGTTGTCCTTGATTACTTGGACAACATGCTTGACCCCCACTTCTTCCACAACCTCTGCTAACAATGAAAAAATCAGATTTGCATCTTTCACATGTGAAGATGCATCAACGGATTTCAAGAACATGGTTCCTTTAGGGCAAGCCACAAGGAAAGTTATGATTGGTCTATTGCTCTGATCTGTCCACCCATGAAATAAGATTGTGCAACCTGTAAACTCCCATGAGCTTTTAATGCTCTCCAACTGTTCCTTGATACACTGCAACTCCTCATCTACATCTTTCCCCCTAAGTGCACTGTAAGAGGGGCCTTTGTATCCAAGGCCCACGGTTGCAACAACATCTATCATGGGCTGATAAAATCGAGAGCTTGCAAGGTTGAATGAGAGGGTGTCATGGTAGCAAAACCTCTTCACTGCCATATCTGCCTCCTTCCTTTTCCTTTCATTAAAGCTGTCCAATGTTGGTTGAGATCCTGGGGAGGTACGAGGGAGGAAGAAAGGAGAGGTGATACATGGACTTGGTGGAACATTTGATGAGCAACTACTTGGAGGTCCCATTGGAGATCTACCAATCCCTGCAGTTTCAAACCTCAGCCTAGATCTTTTGGAATTTTGTTCTTTGATACTTTCCAAAGCAGCGTACATTTCCGCCGCGACTTCTTCAGGGCAGCCATCACAAACTACGACATCTTTGCACACAACTCGAGCTAGGTGGTGTTTTAACCTGTTTATGCCCCCATACATAGTTGTTGGACAGTAATTGCACTTTACTTGATTGTCTGTTTCTTGAGTGGAAAAGAAAATTAGAATGATTTTTATTTGAATTAAAACAAGAACAAAATTAAAAGTAAAATACAATTTAAATTGATTTAAAAATACATTAAATTAAATTAAATTTGGAGGCTTGTGCACTGTGATGACAGCCTGCACAGGCTGCTGTGTAGGCTGCCATCCACAACCCTGTAGGTAAAAAAAAACATAAAAACCTTTAAAAAATAACATTATAAACTATAAAAAATAACATTAAAAATGTTTAAAAATTAAAACATAAATAAATAAATAAATAAACCAAAAACTAACAAAAACATAAAAAAAACAAATAATAAACCATTTCAAAACTTAAATAAAAATTAACATAATTTTTTTAAAAATAACATTAAAAAATTAGAAAAAACATAAAAAATAAAAACATAAATAAATTAAAAAGATCTAAAATTAAAAAAAAAACAAATGTCAAAAACTAATAAAATGTAACTATTCTTAAAAATATAAAAACTTAAAATAAAAAGTTAAAACTAAACATTAAAAAAAACTTTATAAACTTTATAAAAAAATTAACAGTAAACATTAAAAATTAATAGTAAAGTCTAAAGTTAAAAAAACGTTAAACATTAAAAAAATAACATTAAACATTAAATTTTTTTTTAACATTAAACAATAAAAAAAACATTGAACATCAGAAAAAATTTAACATAAAAATTAACATTAAACAATAAACATTAAAAAAACTTACCTGGGTCGTGAACGCCTTCTCCACACTAAGCCTGAACCCGGACACCAAGCCTGAACCCCGACGCCAAGCCTGAACAGTGCTGAAGCCTGGACGGTGCTGAAGCCTGGAACCTTGAACCCCCGAAGCCGTGAATGGAGAATCCGTCGATGAACTCTTCCATGAATGGAGAAGCCGTCGATGAACCTAGTCGATAAACCCCCGAACTGCTAAGTGTTGCTAACTGTTAATCGTTGGAGTTAGGAATGGAGATGTCGTCGCAGTCAAGTGAGCCGTGAGGTTGACGTCTTAAAGCCTCCAACGCTTCACTCCAAACACCACCTTCGCGGTCAACGACCTTATTCCGGCTCAACATACGCCAAAAAAAATCTGTTCCACGTAATCGCGAGTCCGCCGAGTTTGGCCGGTTACTCACGAGTTTTCTGGGTTATGTCGAGTTATGCTTAGTTATGCTGAGCGCGAGTATGGTTGCCGAGTTTGCAGCAAGTACTTGGCTCGGCTGCCACTCATCCATACTCGTCGCACTTGACGAGTCTGAGACAAGTATGACTACATTGCAATTTGCTACTAATGCTTTTTGGGGTTTTTGTCCTTTAAAGGTTTCCCTAGTGAAAAATTCTTGTGTCCATTGTGTTGATGTGATGAATGTTACTTTACTGCACATGTCATTTGTTTAAAGTTAGTCTGCAAATTTTTTTTGTATTCATGCTAATGCTAAAATTCAACATGGTATCAGAGCTTAGCATGTGAAAACACAGTAAAGGGACACTGCTGTTGTTTTCCTAGACCTTGGGATAAGTTTTGCAGACTTAACATTTGACTAAGTTGCAGAGATGCTGTCAATGTTTTCAGACCGAAAGAGAAGCTCTATGGTTCAGCCAACTACAACTCCTGGAAGGCCAGGTTAACATCCATTCTAGAAGAGAATGACTTGGATGACATTGTTTTTAATGTCATTGAAGAGCCAACATCAAATGTTGGAAGGATTGCTTACAAGAGGAAGCAAGGTAAGGCTAGAAGGATCATCTATGATTTTGTTAAAGAGACAGTGATGCCCAACATCACAACGTTGAAGACTGCTAAAGAATTCTTTGTGTCTTTGGCAAACCTGCATGAGAAGAAGGCTCCCAGTCAGAAGAGAGTCTTGAAGAAGAGGCTACGAACTTTGAAGTTAAACAATGATGAAAGTGTTGGTTCTTTCTTCACAAAGATTGTACAGGTAAGAGATCAACTCATTGCTATTGGTATCACTGTTGATGATGGTCTCCCAAGTTCTTGGGAAACTTTCATGGCATCCGTCAGTGGACGTGAGAATCAACCAACCTTTGAAAGGCTTTGGCATGATTGCATAGAAGAAGAGGGAAGGACCTCAGGCAAGGTAACCAAGGAAGACAACCTTCCACTTGCAGCAAAGACAAAGAAGTTCAAGAAGCCTCAGGGTAAGTTTTTTGACATGTCAAAAGCGGAATGTTATAATTTCCATAAGTTTGGACATTTTGCTAAAGATTGCAGGCAGAACAAGAAGAAACCCAAGCATAGGTTTCAAGCCTCTCTTGCAGAAGTAGATGAAGAAGAAGAACCAAAGAAGAAGAAGAAAACCAAGACTAACAAGGATGAAGAGCCTAGAAGAGAGTACTACTTGATTTCTGCTCTCACTGGTTCTTTCTCAGATTGTGCCACTTCTTGGTTGGTGGACAGTGGTGTCTCCAGGCACATGACAGGTAACCGTGGAGCTCTCACCAGTTACAGAAATAAGAAGTTCACCACACAGGTCGAACTTGGAGATGACTCCACTTACAAGATTGAAGGAGTCGGCTCAACTTCACTTCAACTTGACTTAGGTACGGTTCTTCATATTAATGATATTCTTTGTGTTCTTGGTTTAAAGAAAAATATTTTAGCTGTTGCTGGTTTAGAAGACAAGGGTTATAGAGTCCTCTTCATGGACAAGAAGGTCTTTTTATGGGCAAAAGACACAGATCTAAACTAGGCAGTACAAATTGGGGTTCGAGAGGGAGGCCTCTACAAGGCTTCCAAAGATTCCACTCATGCTTTGGTACATCACACAGTTGATCCATGTGAACTTTGGCATAGAAGGTTTGGACCATAGTGGAAAAAATCAGCATCAACAAAAAATTGGCGAGGGTCCAGAAAACATCTTCTCAGCAACATTGGTAAAAAAGTCTGCAAAAATCGGCAAACCACGACAAGCATTAAAAAGGCAAAATTTGTACTTTAATAGGGTCAAAATTTGCTTAACGATTTTTCCCCTATTTGCCGATTTTTTTGATTTTTCCCGATCTTTCCCGATTTTTGCCGATTTTTGTCGATTTTTTCCCGTTTTTTCCTGATTTTTGCCGATTTTTTTAGATGTTCGATTTTTTGAAAAAATCGGCAACTAGAAAAAATCGCGATTTTTCGGGACATCGCCGAAAAATCAACGATTTTTTCCACTATGGTTTGGACACCTTGACTACACAGCTATCCCAGGATTGCAAAAGATGGTCACAGGTATGCATGAAGTTTCTTCAAAACATGAAGGAATCTGCAAAGGATGTGCTCTTGGTAAGAACACTAAGAAATACTTTCCCAGAAGCAAAAGTAGATCTAAAGACATTTTGGATTTGATTCATTTTGATATTTGTGGGCCTATGTCTTCACCCTCCTTCAGTGGGTGTTTATATTATGTCTTGTTTATTGATGATTACTCTCGGAAGTCATGGATTTACTTCCTCAAGGCCAAGAGTGAAACCTTTGACAGATTCAAAGGGTTCAAGACACTGATTGAAAATCAGACTGGCAGACACATCCGTATCTTGAGATCATATAACGGAGGTGAGTATGAATCTAATGAGTTTGATGATTTTTGCCAAGAAGGAGGAATCAAGAAACAACTGACAGTGCCTTACAACCCTTAGCAGAATGGGTTTGCAAAAAGGAAGAATAGAACGATCTGTGAAGTTGCTAAAGCTATGATCACTGATCTAGTTCTTCCTTTATCTTTGTGGGTTGAAGCTACAGGTACTGCTGTGTATATTCAAAACAGAAGCCCTCATGCTATCTTAGGGGAGAAGACTTCAGAAAGAAACCTGCAGTTGACCACATGAGGATTTTTGGCACTCCTGTGTATGTCCATGTACTAAAAGAAAAGAGGGCCAAGCTAGAACCCTCTGGTATGAAAGGTATATTTGTTGGATACAGTGATTACTTGAAGGCTTATTGAGTATCTATATCGGGACAAAGGCACATCGAGGTTAGCAGAGATGTGATCTTCCATGAGGAAGTTGTGTTTCGTAAAACACTAGAGTTTTCAAAGGAAGATGCAGTTTCTCCACTTGAGTTTCCAGATTCAGAAATTCAGAGGGAGGAAGAGGAATTTGAAGATCAAATTCCACATGTACCTGAAGACACTGAAAGTCCACCAGAAGAACTACTTGGTACCGAGAGACGATGCGAGAAGGTGAGAAGCATAAAGGTCCTCTTGGGACTTTCAGAGAAAGCATAAGACCACGAAAGTACTCCGGCCTTATGAGTCAGCTTACCAGTTCAGAACCTTCATCATACGAAGAATCAACAAGTAAACAGGTATGGGTTGATGCCATGATTGAAGAGTACAAGTCAATCATGAAGAATGATGTTTGGGAAGTTGTTCCTAGACCAATAGGAAAGTCAGTTGTGACTTCTAGATGGCTTTATCAGATCAAGCATGCTGCAGATGGCAGTGTGGAGAAGTATAAAGGCAGATTCGTAGCTTGTGGCTTCGCTTAGAAAGAAGGCATTGAGTATGATGTGACATTTGCTCCTATTGCCAGGTATACTACCATTAGAACCATCATTTCACTTGCTGCAGTATTTGGATGGAAGTTACATCAGATGGATGTAAAGACAACTTTCCTCAATGGTAAGATTGAGGAAGAAGTTTATATTGAACAACCTGAAGGCTTTGTGACTCATGGGAAGAAGACCCATGTATGTAAACTGAAGAAGTCCTTATATGGACTGAAACAAGCTCCAAGAGATCCGGGCAGATCCGAGAAGCCACCATCAAGATCTGGGCAGCCACCTTCAGATCTACTCGGGCAGTACTCCTTTCTTTTTCCGGGAAGGCCGCAAAAGGGCACTGCCCTCTCGGCAACCCTCGGGCAGCCATCCTTTCTTTTTCCGGGCAGGCCGCAGAAGGGCACTGCCCTCTCGGCAACCCTTGGGCAGCCCTCCTTTCTTTTTTCGGGTAGGCCGCAGAAGGGCACTGCCCTCTCGGCAACCCTCAGGCAGCCTGCTACAGGCATACCCATGAGGGTTTGGCTCACGGCCAACCCTCGGGCAGCCAAAGGGCAGACCCTTAAGGGCTGTCGTGGCCTAACAGACCCTCCGAGCAGCTTGTAGGCATACCCGTGAGGGTTTTGTAGCAGATTGGGTCTGCACATACCCTCAGGGAAGCCCACGGGCCAGCCCGTAAGGCCACGGGATAGGCTACACGCAGCAGCAAAGCTGCCATAGGGCAGCCGGGCAGCAGCATGGCTGCAATAGGGCAGCCGAGCAGCAGCATGGCTGCAATAGGGTAGCCAAACAGACCACCGGGTAGGCAGACAGGACGGGCAACAAATCTGTATGGACGGGCAACAAATCCTTACGGACGGGCAGTAGGCTGACAAGTGCAGATCGGATCCGGGCAATCAATTGTTCTTTCGGGTAGGAGAGAGAAAAGGGCTAGAAGCCCTATTTTTTGGAAAAGCCCTAATTGGGCATTTTTGATGTAATTTGGAAATATTGATCTTCTGGTTTTGTGGTTAACCCTATTGGGGTTTGTGGAACTTTTTGAAGAATTTCAGTCATCTCATTTACGAGATGAGCTACTAATGCTTTTTCGGTTTTTTGTCCTTTAAAGGTTTCCCCAGTGAAAAATTCTTGTGTCCATTGTGTTGATGTGATGAATGTTATTTTCCTTCACATGTCATTTGTTTAAAGTTAGTTTGCAAATATTTTAAGTATTCATGCTAATGCTAAAATTCAACACCCCTAACCTCCACTTGTGAGATCTTTGTGATAGTGTCGAGTTGGGCCCAAGACAATTCTTTTGTTCACAACAAACATCCTCCTTCTCACTCATGTAGATCTTAGTAGTGAGTGGCCTTTTCCAAGCAACATGTTGTATCCATATCTTCCAGTACTTATAGATAGTTAGGATCAACAAAATAGTCCTCCAATAGGGTTTCTTGACTTTGGCCTTGGATGGTAGGAGAGATCCACCTATTGTGATTATAGATTCAAAGCTTAGTAACTTCCTCTCTTCCTCATTAATAACCAGTGACTCCTTTCTCCAACCGTCTTTTGTCTAGACATTTTCCTTCGGTTCTTGAGAGGGATCCTCTCATCTCTGGGACTCCTATCTTGCATCTTTTTGTTTCTTTGATGATAGGTTTTAGACTTTGGGTCTTTGATCTCATAGGATAGATATGCTTTTACAGGAGCTGCACTTGCACTACCACTATCTATTGTTTTTGATGTACCAGTCCCTTTGACCTATTTATGGTTACTTGTTGGACTGTGGACATTAATGATATTCTCTTATCTTAGCTTATATACCTTTTCTAAGGATACCAAATCTGGTTTAGATACTGGATTGCTAAATCTGATTTGAAAATTTTGATGTCCTCGAAAGCAAGTGTTGTAGGGTTTCCATTAAGTAGATGCCAATTAGCTGTCTAGTTTTTCTTTTTCTTTGAAAATGCATATTATATTTCGATTTTCATTAATGAACTAAAGAGATTACATTATACAAATTACATCAACAAGCCTAAGCCGAGCTTATGTGAGCTACCCTACCTTTACATACATAGGTGAGAAGCGCCAACATATCTGCTTTGGAATTTCTCAACATTTTCTAAAGATCCCAACTTTAGTTAGATATAATTTGAAAACATTGATGTCCTTAAAAGGAAGTGTCATAGGGTCTAGATATAATTTGAAAACTTTGAAACTTACCCTCAAAACCACCCTGCAATCCGAAAATCACTCTGCACTCAACAGAAACTGCTGAACATCTGAAAGTAGCCTATCAAGATTCAAAACTGAGTCCCTCCTGCAAGAAATAAAGAATGACCTTCAAAATTTTCTTAAACAGCCTGTTCAAATGCAGGTGAACCTGGGAAATTCCAAGTTGGCTGGCAGAAGATAAACAGAAAGTCTGCCTGAAATGTTGATTTGATGCTGCACAGGTATGCAGTCTGGCCTGCCCAATCATGCAAGTTGGCCTACAGCCTAAGCTTCTCCTCTGGACTTAGTCATCCTGCTCTTGTTTAGTTAGCTTTGAACTGTACTGAATCAGGTCTTGTCTGTCAAATTGGACAGTAAACACTTCTTCCTGCAATCAATAAAGCCAGACTGCCAAGTCCATCCTTCCAAAATGCTCTTACTTGGAAAACTAGCACTGTTTGGTCAACTGTTTTTTCTGCCCCCCTTGAATTGTCATGGCTAGAGTTTATTTAAGCTTTGAATTTAGTTCAGGGGTCTTGCTTTTGCCTTTATCCAGTTACATCATTGTGGCAATTATTATTATCCTGTCCATAATTATCTTCATGATCTCTTGTTTCTTCGTGCTGTTCATAACAATTCTTCTCCCCATTGAAAAGCACCTGGGCCGACAACACCTTCCCTCCTTTATTTGTCACCATTCCATTATTATTTCCTCACACCAAGTGTGTTATTTATACCTATGTCACAAGGTTCGCCGATTTTGAACCTTCAAGTTCGAAATTCCACGAACCTCATGGAAAAAATGAAATTTGTTGATGTTCGGGTTCAGGTTCGGTCATGAAATTTGCGGTTCTGCTAGTAGGCCACGGAAGCTGGTAAATTCCTTGATGTTCAGCATGGGGTTCGGTCACAAAATTTATGGGTCTTCTGGTAGGCAGTGGCAGCGTCCTCCGTCTGCACTATGCATCGCTTTGTCTACAGTATATGACGACGAATTATCCCACAGACCTGGACTCTTCTGACTTTTAGATTGTGCTTTTGTGGCATGTGCAAACGGGTCTTCCTACTTGGAGTAGCCATTGCAATTGAATGGATTTAGACGACCGGTAACCAGTGCCGAGGTTTGTTTGAATTTTGTGTCAATGTGCTCGATGAGAATTCAGATATAAAATATAAAATTGCCGACAGGAATTCGAATATAAAATTGTAATGTATATATGAAATTTGTAGGTTATTATAGTGTAAAATAAATGGTACATGTANATCAAGTGTTTTAATGTATGTATAGTAAATAGTGAATGTTTTTAATATAGTAATGTATTAAAATGTGTTTATTATTCGTAGAATATAAAAATATATTGAATAGGTTAATTTTATTAAATATTTAAAATTGTAAAAAATATGTATATTGGCGAATTTAAGGTCGAACCTCATTCCGAACTTTATAAAAAAAACCGAATTCGAACCGAATTTTAAGATCGTCGAACTCGGATTCAAACCCGAACCATGTGACATAGATTTATACCAATTGTTACACCACAGTACACTACTAGTGCCCAAATTACCAATTTACCATGTTTGATATTTAGTAATTTACTCATATTTCTCAGGCTAATAGTTTCCAGACTCCATAACAATAATGCTTCATACATTTCCTAGATCATATAAGCTCTTTAAATCTTTTTGTCCCAGTTATCGCCAAAATCCATTGTCCCTAAGTGGTGTGCTGTCCTTTCTAACTTTTGATATCAGTGCCAATCCAAAAACATAAAAAGTTAGATAGAATATTCATGACAACATTTTCATTGAAATTATTGAAAGGTGCATCCCTTTGCCTGGGGGAATGCTGGCATGAATGATCTACTTAAAATGCACTGGATAAATAGAAACTAAATTTTCAAATACAAGAAGAAATTGAGTGATCAAACAGTGCCAATTTAATAACTTTATTACATGATATGAAAGACACATACATAAAATAACATTCATTAATTGCTATATCAATAATATGCACTTATGGTTAGATTAGTTGGACAGTCTTGCAAAAGTGGTTAGCAAATTGCTTGAAAGAATTTATGTTAGCTAATAGCAAGAG
Source organism: Pseudotsuga menziesii (assembly GCA_001517045.1). Lineage (NCBI taxonomy): Eukaryota > Viridiplantae > Streptophyta > Pinopsida > Pinales > Pinaceae > Pseudotsuga > Pseudotsuga menziesii. The sequence continues at coordinate 536,562 of LPNX010156624.1, forward strand.
GTTGCAAAAGATTTTCTCAACATTTTGTTTATGTCAATGAATCTGAGGTTAACTTTTGCAAACACATTTATGTTGAACGTAATTGTCAATATTTGATAGTAGGTGTAATCACGTGAGTTCCATTTGTTAGCCGGAATACGATCTATATTCAGTCATAGCACTGAGGTTTCAATCCAGAAGTATACTGAAGCATATTCTCATAAATAGAGTAACATAAGATATGCATTTTGACTTTGGATTTTGAATGGTGTCTCAAATCTGAAGTAATCTAGCAAGAATAGAAAGAAGTGCTCAGAAGCAAGCAAAGTCAGGAAGTGGTGCTGCCGTCTGGTATGAAAAATGGTAAGCATTTTTTTTTTCAGAATCTGTAGTGAATACAAGCTGCAAAATAGCTTTCATGTGATTACCTTCTATATATGCTTTATTGATTATTTATATTTTAACTGTTACTGCCAGCAACAACTATTTATTCAGACTGAAATTTTATTGATTGAGATCTTTATTCCAGGTGGGAAAAGTACAATGCTAAAGGTTGGACAGAGAAAGGAGCACACAAGTATGGCAGACTAAATGACCAGTCATGGTGGGAAAAATGGGGCGAACAATATGATGGGAGTGGATCTGTACTTAAATGGTGCTCTCTCTTTTACCACCGTTTTCTTTTTTTCCATTCTGATACTGGTTGCTCAATTAAGAAATTTATGATTATCCTTAGAGAATTTATCAGGAAACATTGAAATAATTGTTGATTCTGTTTCCGCCTTACACACACCTGGGGGGGAACGCAACAGAAATCTTCAAGCTGTTCAGTGTGTCCTTGGGGGCAAGTTTCGAGTCAGGTACTGTCACCTGCTCCTGACTCCTCCGTTTAGGCCACTCTTAACGTAGCCAAGGGGGGTAGTCCCTACGAAAGAGTTTCTAAGGCTCTTGAAGTTTATTAGTTATGGATGGAAAATGGTTGTTAGGAGTTGTTTTAGAATTAAATAATACTAAAATCAAGTACTGCAAAACTTGAAATAATATAACTCAACAACATAAATTGGCATTCATAATAGATTTGAATGAACCAGAATAAAAGATTGATACGATATAAACTAGTGCCAAAATGGAGTCAAAGTACATAAGTGCTGCTGAAAATGAGAAATGTTTTGTAGTGTACTTGGTCAATTTTAATATTATTCAATGATGGATGAGTTAAAAGGGGAAATGAGATTCCCGATATACCGTGAGGTATTGGGAATATGTCTGGATTCCGAGAAAAGTGGTTCTGCACAGGAAAATGTGCGCTAGATGGAGTCGTGGGGGGGTGTTCAACACTACACCAACAAGGATGTAGCCTAATGGGACCCCACGGTCACTTTCCTTGAAGAATTTATCCACTTTCTTCAGGTTCGTCACGCCGGATTTTTGTAATGTTTGAGGGTTGTAGATTTTATTAATGTGAATTGATTAGTTAGATGTGAGGGATTAATGAATGCATGATACCACTTTTGATATCCCTAAGTGTCAGACTAAGCCGCGAGGGGTAGAGCATACACGGTAAAGACAAAATGTTTGTTCCGATTTAGTGAGTAGTGAATGTACTAATCGATACAATGCTTCAAGAATGGATTGTGTGCTTGTGTTGCAATAAAGTAAACATGCAAAAATATGAGTTTTTCTAATTACTACAAACAAGAATCTCTTTTCGGCTTGGATGCCGTATTCGGGAAAGCAAGGCTAGGTAAGTATTTGGTTACTTTAAAATAAATTATAAACTTGAAAGAAACAATTATTGATCTAGAATGACTAAAACTAACTTACAGAAAACAATCACATCACTTCAAGTACAGATACGGGCTTCTCCCAAATGGCGGAAGAGGGGTGTGGGAGTCGTAATCCCACTTGCTCTTTATTCAAATTAGTTACAATAATGCTTAAAAAGGAAAACCCTCTTCCGGCCCTTGAAAAATTGGTCAGAAGAGGCTTTACAAGTGCTGGGGAATAAAAGGAATGGAGGAAAGGGAAGGTAGATGGATCGTGGGTGCTTCGGATGGTGAAAAACTTGATTTTTCGACAGCACCTCCCTCCCTTTTTCCTCCGACTTGCTAAAAGCCAGCAAGCTAATGAAGCAAAGTTAGTGGGTTAGATGCAAAAAAACACTAAAAAATTACACTACTTAGTACTTGCAAATATTAAGAAAATGAAGCTAGATCTAAGCCTTTTGATAATAAAATAAGTGACTTTTAGATCTATGTCATGCACAAGCCTTTTAGAAATAAAAAATATTTAACTTTGAGGATTAAATCTATGTTTGCAACTTTTCAAAACAAAGGTAACCGAAGAAAGATAGTAGTTTTTTTTAATGAGGTGGAAGGCCTCAACCCCAACTGCTGAATCTTTTTGTTTTGAGAAAAAAGGAGTTCCTGAAATCACAAGATTAGTTAGATCCACAACAATGTATTGAAGGAGAACAAGATGCAACTGAGCTTAGGATCTCCTTCAACCTAGACGACCTGTCAAACTACAATCACCCTCAACAAAAGAGATTAATCTAGTATATTATGTTAGGAGAAATAAGAAGAGTATAAGTATTTCTGACTACAGTCTACTACTCCCGATCTCAATTAACACATCATAAACAAGCAACTTGGGTCTTCAAATGCTTGCCCAATGGACTAGAAATAACCTTCTATGCTAGAAAATATCAACAATTTGAAGAAAGCAGAATTACAGCTAGTTAGATTTCACCTCGATAATACTGCACAACATCACATCCATGAAAGTTCTTGCACAGTTCAGACCTCCAAAGTCTCAATTTTATTCATCAACAAGACAAGAATAGTAGACACAGGAGCAAAGGTTCCTTCCATTTGTTGAATGAGGAAGAAACCCTTGCTTTTATAGATTTTACACACTCTTGGGGGGAAACCACTAACCGACAGAGAAAGAATCAATTAACAAGAGTTGAAGAAGTCATTTGTGGGATCCTGATTTGTTGGATCTTATGGAAGAGGCACCACCTCTCCAAAAGAGGTGCGCACTCACCAAACCTCTCCATCATTCCACTTAAAAGGAGCCACATGAATGATGACACGAGGATGAATGTGGCACATGAGATTGAGGTAATGATGGGATAAGTGGAATTTGAGTGAAGTTTAACGATAGAGGTAGGTGCTACCTCCCAAGAGGTGCGCTACCTTTCCAAATGAATACTCGCCAATCCATTCACTTTGCCAACTCAATCACCATGTGATGGCTCATGAGATGGGGCACACTGTCCATCTCAACACTTTTGCGCTAGACTTGAAACTCATTCAAACATTGACGCCTTCACCATGGGAGGACTCGCTTTGATTTAGGAATGTATCACCAACTTTCCACGTCACTCCAATGTTTGGTATGCCAACTCAATCAAGCGTGAGTGCCCACTCTTGCTTTGTTAGTTTGGAAGAGGGGCGCATACCAAGTTTTAATTTAATCATTAGTATGTAAACTTTGATATATAATGCATGCCTTTATCCAAAGTATGATGTCATCCACCATATAAAACAATTGCCACCCCTTCCAAGTCATGATTTTGACTTATGACTCGAATTTTTTATTTTTGACTTTAGTGCAATCTGTCGAAAATTAGCATTTTTTTGCCACTTCGTCGCACCAATAGAGAAATAATGCCATACGGGGCAAAATAGTCACCTGAAGCATCAGAAAAGTGGGTCACTAGGTAAAGGAGGTGCTTTGAGCTTGAAAACGAGCCCAAACATGCCAAAAACGGACTCTGGATCACATATTTTTTACACTTTGAAGTTTTCCATTTAAACCATTTAAAAACAGCCTAAAAAATGGAAAAATTTATTTTTCTTGGAATCAGACGAAATTCTAGGGGGACCTAGTACATGTCCATACGACTCAATACCGATGCCTAACACACTCATATACATTGACACATGAACTTTAATAATCTCCTAAGGCCTAACCACCAAGACAAAAATTCCAGCTTTGGAGGAGCGGTAAAAAACTCGAAAATTATACATCGCTTATTCAGCATTGGCTAATTGACACGGGAAAAAACACTTTGGAATAGTTGGATTGATAGCCAAGTCGTTTACAAAAAGTTTGCTGCGTTATAACTTTTATTAGAATGCCCCCAAGGGGTATGAACATGCATTTTATGAAAAAAAACGGACCACAACTGGTCTTGATGTAACCACGGAACCTCTGAGCACTGACAATGAACAATTGACTTGTTCAATAATTTGGTGGCTCACTGGAAATCCCCTAAGTGCAACTTAGTGGATAACAGATTCTAAATGGGTTAATACGTGTTCATGGACTATATGCCCTTGTTGTACAACTGGGTAGGTGTTAGATCAACCTTAACATGTGTGCACAAGGCCAGTTCTCTATCAAGGGGCATGAAACATGCCAAATAAAGTGAATTCAAAATAATGTCTCAGTCTCAAGAACACCCAAAACAGCTAGGGCGCTTACACTAGGAGGTCCCCTACCATATGACGCCACATCAAATACATACATAATCCTGCTGGAACCATATTAAAGGGGTCAATGTGCAAGGCACTTCTCCAATAAAGTGATATGAGCCAAACTAAGGTGCAATCCATTGGTAAAACAAGGCACCGAAGTGATAGGCATTTTATAGTACCACCCAACATATAAACCATGTGAAAAATGTCACACCACCTATTCAAGTGGCAAGTTGCAGAACACAGGAAAAGGGTTTGAAATTGAAAATCCCTTCCTAGTGACCAAGAAATTTAACCCAACCATGCTAGGAAAGATGCGATGTCACAAGTTACAACTACTTATCACCATTGTCCAACACCTTGGGGGGATAGAACCATCATGAACTCTCTAGATATGATGAACAAGTATACCAGGACAAAACTATGATGATGTAGCATGCTACATAACCATCTGATAAATACCAGAAGAGTGATTCACCAAGCAAAGGTATGAAATATGCAGACTACCACTAGCAGAAACATCAAACATCACAATCCACCAAGGAGAAGTTCCATCTAAACAGAAATCCCATCAATTGATGATACAATCCTCCAGCATATGGTGTAAGTGAAGAAATAAAGTCCATAGGTACCATGCTGCAGACACCATCCATTGTGATAAAAATCACAAATGTAACCCTTATACAATATGAGGGATAACAGGATGATTCTACCGTAAATGTGCCTAAGGTTTGTGAGAAGTCATTGGATTCCCTTTAGGAGAGTATTATATTTTTCTGATGTGCTAATGAAAAAATAGTGATTTCTGTTAGATAATTTTAGCTTGCTGTTCATTGCATTTGTGCTGCTGTTTGTTTAGATCAGATTTCACCTTTTGCAGGGCTGATCTCATCCCTTGATATGTGTTGTATGCACCTCTGAGTCTTCCATTCAAAACTTTTGTTTATAACTTTGTACAGATCTGGAGCTTTGATTGGTGTTTCAGTCTTTCTATTTTAGCTGTACGTTGATTCTATGAGTGCAGATCTCTGTATCATGTGGATGTAAAACTATGGCAAATTATCTCTTTCTTATCTTTTAATGGTGTGCATGTCCTTATAGAGTGAATATGATACATTTGATTTTCTCTAATGCTTCAAGTCTGCTCTAAATTGCACAGGACAGATAAATGGGCTGAGACAGATTTGGGAACCAAATGGGGGGATAAATGGGAAGAGAGATTTTTCTCAGGGATGGGGACACGCCAAGGGGAAACGTGGCATGTTACTTCAGGTGGTGGACGTAAGTCACTGTTAACCTTTTAGCCCTTGAAGTGCTTATGGTAATTATGTTTCCATGCCTTTGTCAATTATTTAAAGTATGGATGTGTGAGGCAAAAATGCCTAATCATGAATGTTATCTAAGGTTGTTTAGCAGTGTAAATTCTTGTTTTTATAATAACATTCTTTCCCATTTGTTTTCAAGTAGAGATATCGACTCTCTTATAATTATCAAATTGTTTTTGATAGTAGTCATGTGAGTTTTGAATGGTTCTGGTTTTATCATTTGTGGTATGCCATTATTGGAAATTTATTAGTTCTTTGGTTGAATTTAGTTTTAGTAATCTCTCCATTTTGTTATCACAGAGCCGGTTTTGTTTTCATTGGTGAAAATAACAGAAGAGAGATTAAAAGATTTGATATATTTTAGTGAGGAACGCACACAGATGTCTGGGTTACATGGTATTTGTCAGAGGGAAGACATAATTACTATGATTGCATGGAAGTGAATAGGGAAACTAAGAGTATGATGAAATCTATGCTGTTGGGAGCGGGCAGCGGAAAGCAAAATTTGCAAAAGCCTACGTTTTGGGAGCATTTTTTATATATTCATATTTTAATATATTTTGATTCATATATTAAAAAAAACCTGTAGAGTGCCAAATTAGCTATAGTAAACATGAAAACATAGATATAACCACCAGTACATACTACACATATAACATCAATAATCTAGGAGCTATAATCTATAACATTGTCATCAAAAGATCAATCATCAATAACATCAGCCTTTATTTTTTAACATATAATATTCACCATCAACAAACTCTAATGGATAACATCAACCATGAAAAGAAACAAAGCATCATATTCATTGCCAAAGAGTTGTAAGATGCAATCAACAATTTAAACGTCAAAGGTAGGTTCAACTAAGAAAGGGGTGCAAGACCCAGCTTGCCTTCACATACTGATATCTTTCAACAACCAAAGTTCAAAGTTAAAATTATTTAACTTTTACAAAATAGGGCATAATAAACAAAATTTACAAAGTGCTATCTACTAAGCTTTTTTCTTGCCATGAGAAACTTCCGATTTCTTTTCTCGTGGTCTAGGTACAGGAATAGGAGCAATTGGATTTGTTCATGGAACATGAGAAGAAGATGCATATCGCCCACAGATTGCTGGATGTGGTGAAGATGATAAAGGCAAAGCTCTTACATCTGAAAACCTGCTGGTGGTTGGGGATGGCATCTCTGTTGTATGAATTTGATCACTATCTTGATCACCCAATAGTTCAACCTCCAAGTGTTTTAATGCTATGGCTCCATCCTCCAAATTAGCCTCCTTTGGTTTTGCTGTCCCAAGTCAAATGTGTTTTTATAATTCTTGGCCGCATCACAATTTTGGGACAACAATGTCAAGTTGTAGTGCACATAAACCAAGCTTTCTGCTCGATCTACATTCAAGTTGTTTCTCTTCACGTCGTGGATAAAGTTGTAGCTACTCCAGCACCTCTCTGCAGAAGAAGTGTTAACAACATATGAAAGCACTCTCACCGCCAATTTATGCAGATATGTGGTAGAGGAGCAATGCATGTTCCACCATTTGATAAGACTCAACCTATCTCGATCTTTGGTTGCATGCAGGTTAACAAAGACTTGATGATGCCCATTGATATATTTGCTCATTTCACTTTGTACTTGAGCACACCCCTCCTCATCAGGGACCAACTTGTCTAATGCAAGCATATACCCATTTTGCAACACTGGTTCTCTGTGTGGTTTTCTCCTAACTCCACCCCCAGGTGTTGGTTGGGCCAACCAAGATGGAGGATAATATTTTGGTGTAAGGACATATGCTAGGGCATGGAGTGGAATATTTAGGTAGAAAAATATTCCCATGCTTAATAAGTGATTTTGCTTGATTGAAGGGTATATTTTTATTAAGGTCACGAGTCATGATTGAGGAGTTCAATCAACTTCAATAATTAGGCATCGACACCACCGACATCAAGGTACACAGAGAGTTTGATGTGCTTGATTAAATTCCAATCCCTTACCCTCATACATGATAGAATCTAGTGGAAATGTTGCAATCATGAAAACTATTAAGTCTGTTGAATTTTGAATGGGATCTAAAATTATACTTTTTGCATATAAGTCCAATGAGGTTGGAACCACTCCCAAACACCCTGAAACGATTAAGGATAATGTTAAAAATTTAAGTAAAAGTGACAGTCTCCTTAATTTAAGTTAAAAGTTAAATCAAAAGGATAGAAAATGAAAGATAAGGAGAATGTGACTTTTACATTAAGAATGTAAAATTATCATTAAATAATTCTTCTTAAAGAACCCTAACCATGCCCAAAAATTCAAGTGGAACCATGTCTTGGTTCGAAAAACCAAGAAAAGATGAAAAAAATTCATGTCAATTTGTGGAAGCGCCAAGAGACTAATTAGGGAGTGTTCTTTTTTCTCTTGGGAGTGACCAAAGAGTGTTGAGGGAACGACACTCCCTCATTGTTCCCAGGTCACTCCTTGAAAAACCAGGGAGCGTTTTTTTTAGTCAGAGAGTAGGCTCCCTAAAATCGCTCCTAGAAGGGAGCGATTAGGAATTGTGCCCGTAGGAGCGATTCTTGATTGATCCCTCTGGGAGCACGCTTTGGTAGTGAAGCGTTAGGGAGGAGGGCGCTCCCCCATAGATTAGGATGAAATATTGTAGGGAAAATCAATAGTCTATTTTAATTCAGGAAGGACATCCTAATTATATTACTTATAGCATAGTTTATGAATGTGAAATTAGTAAGGTAGTTATATTTACAATGTGAAATGTAATGCTTTTGTGGATGCCTAGGGTGCATGGCAATGGTTAACACAAGCTTTCTTCCACACTAGACCCTGCATTGCACATTTCTATTCTTAATTGATCAAATCCATATTCAAGTCTGACTAGTGATGACAATGTCAAGACAACCATTAGAGGAAATTTGGGGTCTAAAATGGGCCTTATAAGAAAACGTGCCAAAATAAGTTTTTGTGAGTTGGAATTCAAGAACCAATAGAATTTCAATAAAACAAGTCAACCATAATGGTTGAATTGGCATATTTGTCATTAAAAAAAACTACTTTTTTTGTTCGTATTTTCGACATATCTCATTGTGTTTTTACTCAAATTTCGATCGGGAGAGCTCGTTGGACCCCACTACCCCAAAAAACAAGAAATACCTGAAAAAACCGTGATGATGACATATGCGGAATCAAATTCCGCATCCAACGAGCTCTCCCGATTGAAATTTGAGTAAAACAAAAGGGAGATATGTCGAAAATACGAACACAAAAAGTAGTTTTTTTCTTTCTTCCTCCAAAATTAATCAATATTATTTTATTATTTTAACTATTATTTTATTATTTTAACTATTATTTTATTATTTTCCTTAGGAGGCCCATTTTAGACCCCAAAATTCCTCTAATGTCATGTACAAATTGCAATAGACCTAGAATATAAGTGATCACTTATAAAATAGAAGTGATGCTTAAAATGCACAATACACAACTTTATGTTGATTATTAAAATGATGTCAAAGCATTGTTATCACAAAGGTTGTCACTGCCTACGTGAGGGATCCTATCCAGGATGGGAAGAGGGAAAGGCAGCTAAACTAAGTTACCCAAGAGTGCCTCAACCTTTGCGAGTGATGCAAGTGTCACGTCGGTGGAGGCTCTCTTCGCTTTAAGCCTGTTATCCATAAGTTGCACTTAGATGGATTTCCAGTGACCCACCGAAGTTATGAACAAGCCAGTTGTTCATCATCAGTACTTAGAAGTTCCATGGTTCATCAGGGCCATTTTTTGGGGCCCTTTTTAAATAATTGCATGTTCATATCCTGCGGGGATATTGTAATAAATTGGCATAACATGATGAAAATTTGTAAAAGGCTTGGCTGGCTTAGACAATGCCATACTCTATAGTGTTTTTTTCGTTGTTAATTATCAGTTGTTGCATAAATAACTTATAATTTTTGAGTTTTTCACTCAACCTCCAAAGTTGGTTAGGCCTTAGGAGGTTATAAAAGTCTAGGTGTTTATGTATATTACCATGCTAATCACTTCTTTGAGTCATATGAGCATCGCACAAGGTCCCCCTTAGTTTCTTTTTAAATTCCAATAAAAATGTTTTTTCTCGTAAAATTATGCCATTTTTAATAGTTTAAATGAGAAATTTCAAATAGTAATAAAAGTATGATTTGGAGATGAAAGTTGTTGTGGGGATTATCCTAGGACCCACTTTTCCTATGTTTCGAGTGATTAAATTATCCCGTAAAGCATTTTTTCTTAAAGAGGCGATAAAATGTGAAATAAATACTAAAATGATGCAAAATGACACAAGTCAAAAGTCAAAAGGCACATGTTTAAACGTATGGGTGAGGTGGTGGTTTTGTCTCACATGGTGGGCAATCTCTTCCTAAATCAAAGGCAAATTGTCTCCATGCATAAAGCGTCCCTTTTGGAGATGATTTGATGAGTGCGCCTCCTTCATGGGGCTCACGATATGGTGTATCATTGTATGTGGCATCCTTTAAGTGGATTGGTGGGAATTGGAGTGAGGGCACATCTCGCTTATGAGATATGACACCTACACATTGGGATCACAACAAACCAATCCCACGATTTAGTTAATGAAGCTCAAGCTCATGCGCCCCTCCTTCATGGAGGCTCACGAATTGTGTTTTGTGGTGTTTGAAAATTGGTTTGGGTAGGAAATTGGATGAGGGCACATCTCTCATAAGAGAGGTGGCTCTCTCTCATGGAATCTCAATCCAATCATATCCCACAATCTACTCTAAGAACTCACGTTAACGCTCTCTCCATCTCAAGATGAGTGACTCCCCCCACCCCCCCTAGGCTTTGATTTTCGTATTTAAGCAAGAGTCTTACTCATTGTTGCTCATGGTCAGAGGACTAAAGGAATGCCCAAGTGTTGTATTGTGGTTGTAATACTCTTTGGAATAATAAAAAGGCTTTGGAGGTCTCATGTGGTGTATGGCTCAAGTGTGTGGATGAAGATTGCATAATTCATGAGGTAACTTGTATTGTTTATATTTGTTGTACTTGTTTGGTTTGTTGTGGGCCTACATGGAGAAGTATTCTTAGTGGGATAAGAAATTTCTTGTTTGATTATTTCTTATTGATTAGTTGCATTAGATCTCCTGGACTTATATGTTATTTTTGTTTAAATACATTTTTTTCGGGTTTCTTTTGCAATTAACACCTTTGCGTTTAACCATATCTTTGTGCAAGAATTTATGAGTTGATACATGTATCTAGGCTTGAACGTTTGGTTAATCTTGTTTGACTCTTCCAATTTTCGAGCACTTCCAAGGAACATAGTCCCTTCTCTATCTACCAACAAACTCCACGGCTCAAAGGATTCCCAAGCTTGGAGCTATCTCCTCTTTCTCTTTCCTTCACTTCTAAATTAAAGCTTTCTTGGTTACGGTTACTTACATGCTTAATTAGTTTAGTTTTCTCTTTGAAAAGAATATCTAAAGGCTGATCTGTTTAAGCATGTATCTAGATCTAGAAGCATAAATTGATATTTCTGAAGTAGATCTAGTTTTCTTTTAGTACTTGTGCATCATTTCTATCTTTCAATACTTAAATATTTTATTCTTTTAACATTATATTTAGCCAGTGTTCCACGGAAACTCGCCCCCCAGGGTCGGGGGCTCGCCCCCCTCGCTCCCCACGCCCCGGGGGCTTGGGGGCTCCTCCAGAAACGTTTCCTCACGCCCCCAAAAAAGCGAAACTTCCGGAAACGCAGGAGGGGGCGCGTCCCCTGTTCTGCAGCGCGCTCCGGTGAAGGGGGGCTCCCAGACGCCCCCCCGTCCCCACGCCCCCCCGCCCCCTCCTGAAACTGGGGGGCTTCCAGACGCCCCCCCGCCCCCTCCTGAAACTGGGGGGCTCCCAGACGCCCCCCCCCACTTTTAGTAGTTTACATGAGATGAATCATTGAACTTTTATTGCTGGGATTTAATCATTTATAATATTATTTTTTATTAAGACTTGGACGCCCCCCCGCCCCCTCGCCCCCCCTGAATTTCGCTAAAATTTAGGGGTGGTCTCCACACGTCCCCACTGTGCGTTTCCCCGCTCCCGCGCCCCCGCGTCCCGGAAACTTGGGGGAACATTGTATTTAGCACATTTGGTGCATAATAGGTGGCTGGTTTCTGTCTTTTGTTGACAAGATAAGGAGAAATGATATTGGAAAATTGAAGATTTAGGCCATCCAAGGCCTTCCGGAGCAACATTCCTCTTTCTTGCTTCATTTTAAAAAACCTTGTAAGCCTTTGTATCCAAAATTATAAGGACCAAAGGCATCCACGTCAAATTGTAAATATAATAATAATAAGAAAAGCAAGTGAGCTTTCTAAGCGCCTGCACACCATCCCCCCTGGGGGGATTCGTGTCGTCTCTTTGATGGCTTTCTTTTCTGTTCTTTTTTGTATCATTATTGCTTTAGATTAGTTTCCTTTTTTGCTATGGTTAGTTTAGCTTTTTCTTTCAAGAGTTTATTTTTGTAAAGTAACGAATACTAACCCAACCTTGCTCTCCCGAGTACGGTGTTCAGGCCTGAAAGAGACTCTTTGCCGTAGTAATTAGTCTCATATTGTTTTTAATTCTCTGCTTTTGTTTCTACAAATCTCAAATTGGAATAAACGTTTGCCATTTCCGTGTATGCTCTTGACCATCGCAGGTTCACCCTGATCTTTGGGTTAACCAAAAGCGGAAGTGTGCACTCATTAATTTTTCACATCTAATTAAAAGCTCTTTTTAATAAAATCAATCACCCTTGAAAACATACGGAAATCCGATGTACACAAAGTTTGTCATTTGTGGGCAAATTCTTCTGAGAAGGAGGGAACCACTAGAAAGTGACCACGGGGCCCCGTTAGGCTAGACCCTCATTTGGTGTAGTGTTGGACACACCCTTGTTATTCCATCTAGCCCACATCTTCTTACAAGGAGTAACTTCTGTCAAAATCTGGACACATTCCCCGTACCTCACGGTATATCGGGAATCCCCCTTTTCCTTAATCATTTCATCCATAATAACTTAAACTGACCAATATACACTTGCACAACATTTCCGTTTACAACATTATTTGACTCCACGACACTGGTCTACAATCTTTAATTTCTGCTTAAATTAATCAATTTGTTGTGAATGCTTTAAATCATAGTGGAAAAATTCGGCATCGACAAAAAATTGGCGAGGGTCCAGAAAACATCTCCTCAGCAACATCGTCAAAAAGATCGACAAAAATCGGCAAACCGCGACAAGCATTAAAAATGCAAAATTTGTACTTTAATAGGTTCAAAATTTTCTTACCGATTTTTTCCCCTATTAGCTGTTTTTTCCAATTTTCCCCGATCTTTCCCTATTTGTTCCCGATTTTTCCCGATTTTTGCCAATTTTTCCCGATTTTTTCAGATGTCTGAATTTTTGAAAAATCGCAAAACATTGCAATTTTTTCGTTCCGAAAAATCGGCAGCCAGAAAAAATCATGATTTTTCGGAGATTTTTTCCACCATGCTTTAAATTTCATATGTTGTCGAAGTTATCTGAATCATTGCAATTATGGTCTTAGTATTTCATTTGAAACTCCACTAATTTCATCTTTTGCTTCTTAGCTTAAAAGACTTCGATTCTTTTATAAAGACCACCCCCCTTGGCTTCACTGAGAGTTGGCTTAGCCAGAGGAGTTGAGTGTTGAGTGACAGTATTTCAACACAAGTCTTGCCCCCAAGGACACACCCAATGGCTTGAATATTTCTGCCACGCTAACCCCCCCGGGTTGCATGAAAGGCGACAACAAGTCCAAGCCGAAGCTAAGGAAAGGGGAGACCCTAGCTAACCCGTGATGGCTAGCTTATACAAAACCAAGACACAGAACCTAAACATGATATGGTATATGAAGGACAAAGTGGTCTTGGATTAAAACCCTAGATCAAAGACAATAACTAGGGGAAAGGAAGCAATTCAAAAGCATGATTGAGAAAGCTTATGGAAGTTGTGAAATACTTGGTTGATATTAATATTCTCCCACTAGCAAAAATTATAAGATCAGATCTAGGATAGGTGAAGTATGCTAGATAAGACAACCAAGTGGTGACTATGTGAGTAATGACTCAATAAGGGAAATAGTCACAAAATGGCGAAATAAATGGAGTCCAACACTCAAGATGCAAGTTATGATGAAAGATTGACAAACTAAAACACAACCACCACACCCAAATCCCCAAAACAAGGAAACGTGGGTAGCCCAAGGAGGGCGCACTCTACCTAAGAAGACCAGTCCTAGAAGGGTTTAATGGAGTAAAAAAGCTACGGGATTTAGTCTCGAAGGTTTTCATGCCACTTCTAACTTGGGTTTAAAAGTAAAAACAAAATTTACAGTTGGAAGTAAAGATATAAATTTTTAGGGTTTTTATTTAAGTTAATTTTTTGTTGACCATGGAATAAAAAATTACTACAAGAAGAGGTTATGAACTTACTTGGAAGCTTGATGGATTGATGAGGTTATTTTCCCTTCGCTAATCAGCCAGTCAAATGGACCATTTTCCATCCCAAACAAGCCAAGTCGATTTGCCCAAGTTCCCTGCCAAGACAACCAAAAAAATGTTAGCAATTGTGCAAAACAAATATGAATGAAATGACCAAGCAAATTATCATAACAAGGCAAGAAAATTGTTGCTAAAATGAAATAACAAAATGTATATCTGAAAGCATTAGCAACAACTCTGTTATAAGCCACAAAGTGCCAAGTAAAGGGGAGGTTGCCCTCTCCAATTTGCTTGACCAATACGCCCTCCTGCAACAATGGTTTTTACACAAGGTTTGTTTGAACAGAAAGAACAACCTATGGATTACGCTGAGGCTTAGTAGATTTCACAATCTCAATCAAATCAAGACATGCAAGGCAAGTGTGGAGGAACAATCTCTTTGTATTCAGTCTCTCAAGAGCCAAAAGTTCATTACAATGAGTCAACACTCTTAAATAGAGAGTTGCTCTCAAAATCCCTAGCCCTAAAAGGATCAATGGCTACGATCTAATCTCATCAAAACTAATCAACGACTATGAAAGTGTTGGCCAAATACATGAGTAAGAGAGAGGGGGTCGCTTTGAATGGGTGTTCCCTGCCTAGTGAGTACATAGTGCAATGTAATAATCAAATAGTGGGGTGAGGGGGTCGCCTAAGGGTTAAAGTCTCCCTAAGGCGCCCCCTTTACAATACATAAAGAGTGTAAACATGAAACATAATCAATCTCCCCACTAATGCGCCCCCTCTCTAAGAGAATATAGATGTGTGGGTCCCAAATCTCAATAATGGCCTCATACATATGCTCAAAACATAGTACAATGTCATAAAATGATCCCAAGTCATAAGCTGCCCCACATTATCCACTTTGATAATGTTTACTAAGTTAATGGTCACTTAGTCATTTTAATTTTTTACTAGTATATATTGCTGAAGCTGTAATTAGGCAAAACTAACCACTTCCCTTGCCCAGATTCTCGAACCAATTGCACAAATTAATTTGTAGACCCCAAATCTACTAAAGGGGATTACAAGAACCACCCAAATTCATCAATTATGCTCTATGTGGCTCAATCCATGCCAAACTAATAAAAATATGACCTTGGTAACTGATAATAAATAAATATCTCACCGACTGGGCCGCATATGGCGAACTGAAGCATGGAATCATGTATGGGATCCGTGTGGATACTAAAAACCAAAAATCGCACGTTCGGATCAAAACTTCTCGAAACCTAGTCGAATAATGGCAAAATTGAAGCTGAGAAGACCTGTAAGCACAAAAGAATGCCAAGATGCTCCCTTATTTATGTTAGTAGGCTAACTAAAACAACAAGCAACATGCCATAGTGATCCATTATGAAATACAAAAGAAACTAGGCCTAAGTTAGAATAGACTAGTTACCTTTTCAGAAAGCCTCCAATGTATGCATGCTTATAGTCTCCAATGTATGCACGCTTATAGTCTTGGTCATCTTGCTAGCCATGGGTGAGGTGCTCAAACAAGTTTAAATCAAAGGGGAAGACTTGTGAATTGTGATATTCGGATCCTTTGGACACGCAAGGGAATATAGGGGCCACAATGACATAAGCATGCTGGAGAACAATAGGGGATGGCAGTGTCTCACAAATGGGATAGAGTGCTTAGGAAACCACCACTATACTCTAACAGAGTGCTCTGCAGCTCACATCCAAGTTGTTGATTTTTGTACCTAGGAAAGTGTTCCCCTAGTGATTTTTGCATAAGTCACTTAAAAGGGGAAAATAAAGTCACCCTTGCATTTACTGACTTGAGAAAAGCATTTAATTCCATTTTAGAGATTTAAGTGATTTTTTGATAAATTTAAGTGAGGTGAGTGAAATTAATTTTGGTGAGAATTAAATGTGCATTTAATCTCATCCTTTCATCTAAATCAATGTGGGCCCTTGGATTAGATGTCTCTTCACTCACCCTAGGTTTCAAACAAAAAAGTAGGGGAAGGCATTTCACTTCAATTTCTTTTTCATGAGAATTTGAGAGGAGAGTCTTTTTTGAGAAGAGAAGAAAGACAGTGATAGAGAAATCTGCAGGCACACAAGCCAAGAAGGGTACAACAGTCTGTACAACAATTAATGAGCACGAATTTCAAGGAGAAAACAATGACATGATTTTCTAGACATCAACATGAATTTCGAGGTTCGTATGGAATCCGTACAATGTCTATACATGTTCGTACAACGTTTATTGGGCTCAGAATTTGAGGTCAGTGTTGGGCACAGATTTTGAGGGAGCATGATTAAATGCTGGAGCAGTTGGCACAAATTTCGAGAAGGAAAGATTTTGGGCACTAAATCGAGGTCCAAACAACTTGTTTTCAGACAGTTTGTACACTGCTGGGTTGGCACAATTTTCGAGACAACGTTTTAGGTGCTTGCTGGGTTGAGATAAGTTGTAATTTCTGCTGTTAAATTATTTTGTTGAATAAATAAAAATCTCTCTCTAGAACAGGTTTTTCCCAGAGGTTGGGGTTTTGCCTGGGTCAATTGACCAAAAATTTATGAGTCTGAATTTGTATGTGTGACTGTGTTTTATTTATGCTCATTAAAGTTGCAAAATTCTTCATGTGTTTTTGTCAAAATTGTTTATGAGAAAATGACTTAAATTTGCAGCTGAAAGTAAATTGGATTGGGCATTAAATAATCAGAAAAATGGTGGCATGAAATCGGGTTGGGGAATGTGACAAAAATTCACATGGTATCAATGCTGAGTTGGAGAAGGAGCATAATTCATATAGCGAAAATTTTCAGACTGTCGGTGAATTTCTTTTGTCAGTGGGAAGCACCTTGTTGGGACTTGAATTTGCAGTGAAATGGAAACATGACTTAGGTTGGAGGACAGGTTAGATGGGGATGGGAATTTTGTCCCATGGAAAGCTAGATTGGTGCTTATATTGGAGGAAAATGAACTTTGGGATGAAGTGGTTCATAGCACATAGGAAAATCCTATCACAGTTCTCGCTTCCACCGATGCACAAGCACTTGCAGACTTCAATAAGAAAGATATAAAGCTAGAAGGATTATTCTAGATGCAGTTAAAGGTCATGTTTTCCCAAATATCTCTAGCAAAACCCATGCTTATCAGATGTGGATGCTTTGACCAACTTGTTTCAAAGCTCAAATGAGAACAGAAAAAATGTTGTTAAGGGAAAAATTAAAGAGTATCAAGATGGCCAAAGTTGAAGGAGTGACTTCCTACCTCACTAGGATATCTCAGGTGAGAGATGAGCTTGCAGCAGTAGGGGATGTTGTTTCTGGCTTTGAGCTAGTGCAGACAACTGTGAATGGGGTTGCAAACCCTTGGGCTGTTTTTGTGGAGGCTACAGTAGCCAGGGAGAACTTACCTTCTTGGGACAGACTTTGGGATCACTTCGTACAGGAGGAGAGTCAGAGAGGCCTTGTGCAGGGGAGCTCTTATGCTAGTAGGGAGGATGAAGAGAATGAGGCTTTAACTGTCAAAGGGAAGAAGAAGTTCAAGAACGGTCCCAAGAAGGGTGGGGCTAAGCAGTAGGGTGGACAAAAGAAGCAATTGAGCACTGTAAAGTGCTTTGCTTGTCAGAAGTTTGGGCACTATGCTGGACAGTGCCCACAAAAGAAGAAGAAGAAGCAGCAACATACAACAACTTCAGCAGAGGTTGATGTGTTTACAGCTAGATTTGAGAGAGAGTTTTCTCTTTGTGCTGGGCATGTTGAGAGAGAGAGAGCATCCGTCATCACCAGTACAAACATTGAGATTGAGAGGGAGCATTCTTTGTTGACTGGGCATTCTTTCAGTGCATCCACCACCAGCACTTGGTATATTGACAGTGGAGCTTCGAGCCACATGACAGGTGCTTGAGAGATGTCCTCCGAGCTTTCACATGTAGGTATAGATGCGGGGGTAGTGTTGGGGGATGACATTGTTGTCAGAGCTGTTGGGCGTGGGACCATTATATTTCAGAGAGAGTCCATGGGTCCCATGACTTTGAGGGGTGTGTTGTTTGTACTGGGCTGAAAAAGGATTTGTACAGGGGACTTGGGGTGTCTTTCCTGGATGGACATGTGTGTGTATTCCCCAAGACTGTAGGACCATTTGCCTCTTACACCATTGGAGTCAGATGTGGGAAGCTATACAAACTCTTATTTCATACCCAACATGCTTTGACACATAGAAACAATAGTGTGCTTTATGAGCTATGGCATAGGAGGATGGCTCATCTGCATCATCCAACTTTGAGGATGTTGAGGCACATGGTTACATGATTGTCTAAGTTTAGCACTAAGCACAACGATGTATGCAGAGGGTGTGATTTGGGAAAGTTCAACACTAAGCATAGTGATGTATGCAGAGGGTGTGCTTTGGTATAAAGGAGGAGGAGGATAGAGGAATGAGCTACGACAATAATGCCAATTTTGACATGGAGGAGCACGAGGACGATTGACAATGGCTGGTACCATTGATGAGCTATGATATTCTTACCTGTGGCTATTTAGTATTTTCATTTTGTATCTAGTAGTACTGTAGATACTAAACTTAGTACTAAGTAGTATCTACTCTATTTTGTATTTGTCGGTGGCATTCTCTCGATATCTATGCAATACATTTTGATTTTTCTGGTTTAATGAGAAATATCAAATATGCAGTTTATGGTTCAACGTTCATGATTCATTGATAATTTTATTATTGATTCATCATTGTCAAATTTCAATTGAATGATATTATGATTGATGTACATTGTATCTACTTCTAGATTTAAAAAAATGTAGATCTCTATGTATTTTTTAATATATATATATATATATATATATATATATATATATATAAAACGTGTCCCTCGTGTCCTGTTTCTGGGGTCGTTGTGTCTCGTGTCGAATACTCGTATTTTCGTGTCCTCCGTGTCCTCGTGTCATGTGACTTAGGTTAGGGTTTGATATAGATTTTTTTTTTCTCAATACTTTCATGCATGAGACAAAACTAATGCAAAGCTTGATTCAACACAATACTGTTGTAATAAGTTTAAAATGTAATTTTCATCTCTTTCAACTTTAACACTCCAATGGTCACTGTGTTTAAAGTTGGTCATTGAGATGATTTACTAAGTGCCATGTACAAAACATAAACAGTAATAATAATATAATGAAAGTTAAACTTATGAATAGTAAGTTATGTATAGGAAATAAAGCAGTAATAGCAGTACTAGGAAAACCATTAACAAAGAGCAGTAACAATGCTGATCTAGAACTATTTTAGATCACTCTTATTCTCAGGTACTTTTAGGTTCAGATCTTGTCACTGAAAGGACAAGTCACCAAAGGAACAAATGACATACCTTGAGAGAGAAAGGTTAGGAATAAGGTTAGGCACATACAGTAGTAGTCAATATGACTCAGTCACCAAGTGTGAAAAACCCAACAGTGATACTCAGCGCCAAACACAGATAGACACTAACAGGATCACAACCGGTTCAAGAAGATTAACACAAGTCACAACTCAATATAAAAGACATCCAAGTGTCATAGATCAGGTCCGAACAACCCCAAGCGTCACTGCCTACTGTAATAAACAACAAATGGGTCAAAGCCTAAGTCCAGACAGCCAACAATGATCACTAACCAACCTAAGAAGTCACCAAAAAGTCACGACCTGTCCCGGAGGTCTCCAGACAGTCAACAACAGTCATGGCCTACTAGAGGAAGCATCAACATCTCACTGAGTAGTTAAAGTAAGTTCAAATAGTCATGACCTACCCAGGAATGGTTTCACACTGTCACGATCCAACTCAATACACAGTCACAAACCAACAAGAGAGATAACCCACAGTCACAACTCAGTCCAGGAAGGCTGTTGACAAACATGGCTTAGTCAAAAGCAACCCTAGAATATTAACGCATAGGCTAACAGTTAAAGAGAAACCCATAGAATAATGACGCCCAGGCTAACAGTCCATAGATATGGACACAACTTGCCCTTAAGGTCACCAAAACAATCACAAACCATTCCATAAGATGATAGGAGCAGTAAGAAATCAAAACGTCCACCCAAAGCAGCAGAAACCTTAGGTGTCAAGCACAAACTAGCAAAGGATTATATCTGAACTTCTTCTCATATCAAGATGCTTACTAGAAATGGAGAAGTGAAACTTATTTATAATCTTGACAAGCCTTCTAGAAAGGTCACTTAGGGAACCCTAGGTTTTAGGATGGTCAATCATAAAATAAAGTTAAGTGAACTTAGGATAGGGTACCAATGGTCCAAAGGTATTACAACAAAAAAACCATAAAGTTAAGTTGACGTAGGATAGGGTACCAATGGTCCAAAGGTCTTACAAAATAAAAACCATAAAGTTAAGTTGACTTAAGATAGGGTACCAATGGTCCAAAGGTCTTACAAAATAACAACCATAAAATTAAGTGGACTTAAGAACCAATGGTTCAAAGGTCTTACAAAATAAAAACCATAAAATAAAAGTCATCATGCTAAAGGTACACATAATAAGAGTGCTAGGACCAAGTAAAAGATAAAGGACCAAAAGTCAACCAAAAGGGTCATAATAAGAAGGTAAGACAACACTCATACCCACAAGTCCAAGGTGTACCATAAAGGTGGACAAACAACCCCTTTTACCCAAAGGACCAACAAGACCAAGGACTTTAATCTTTTCTCTCTTAAGGTACATTGTCATGTGTTCCATATATATTTTTATCATCACCGTATAAGGAAAAAGATCCAACCTGGATGACGTGATCCTTTGGTCCTCAGTATTGCTCCTATGGGTTAGGTGCTAGTGACATCATCAAGGGGTGGCTAGTCCCTTGAGAAACAACCTAGCAATAACCAAATAGGAGAGAGGACACCACACATCATCATCTTGGTCAACTGACTAAGAAACTGGCTAGTTAACTGACCAAGAATGTACCT
Organism: Pseudotsuga menziesii; assembly: GCA_001517045.1. NCBI lineage: Eukaryota > Viridiplantae > Streptophyta > Pinopsida > Pinales > Pinaceae > Pseudotsuga > Pseudotsuga menziesii. The sequence goes on from LPNX010156624.1 coordinate 557,821, forward strand.
GCAGGAACTGCTTGGTCCTAGACCAAGAAGTCTTTGTCTCAACCTGCATGATCTGCTTGGTCCCAAACCAGAATACCCTAGAGACATATAGGGGCCCTAACCATATGTTAAGGACTTTTCCATGGCATCGACCTGCTTGGTCCCATACCAAGAACCCTAGGAGACCACTGGGTTCCCTAGTGTACCTTCTAGGGTCTTACTCTGCCCTAGTTAATTGACTAGGGTACCATCCTCCCTGAGAATGGGTCTCGCAATTGCACTATCTTTAACACACCTTCTCAGTAACACTGAGCTTGTCTCAGAAGTACTTAGTCAACACGTCAGTAACCTGTCTACTTAATAGAGCATATTGCACTATGTCGCAGACATGGTGCTATTTCCTCTTGATGTGTTCCTACCTGCCATAGAGCACAAGATTTTCTGAGAGCTCCAAATAACTCTAATTGTCAGCAAGAAGCTTGATCTTTTATATATTGACTTGGAGGTTGTAATTGACTTCCCTTGTTAGCTGAGAACCACTTTTTGCGCGCCTTTTAACATCTTTACCTCTTCCAAACCAAATGTTTGGTTGACTCCTCATAAATGGAGGATTCTAAATAGCGACGTGGCTTATCTGAGATATCAAACCAAAGCAATCATGAAACGTCTCAATAGGTTACTCAAAGAGATCAACTAAAGACTCCCTGATCTACTTCCTCTGCTCATCTAAGAGAGATGACTTATGGATTGGGCTTATTTCCATGTCTATATCACTGAGGTGGATTCTGAAAACTTTCTTCAAGGGAGTTCACAAGTTTTCTTTGCAATCCCATTTTGTTGGGGATTGAGGAGCATATTTGGCTCCCTCTTGATCTCTGAACTAGTTGTTCCACTCTATCAATAACAAATTCTTGGTAGTTTCTCTAGGAGGATGAACATCCAACATGCTTGATCCTGCATTTTGTGGAGCCTCTTGCTCCCTCTGTACTTGAGCACTTAGCTCCCTCTTGAGCTGTGCAGTTAATTCTAAGCATAAACATGATCTACAAACATTCATTACTTGTCACATTATCCTCCTCTTGTGAATCTTATCTACAAGTTAAGTTTGATTGTCATCAATATCAATTTAACATGATCTTATCATTCATATATGTACAAAGCAACTATCTCAATGCCATCAAGAGCATATCCATATGGCATGACAAAGAATCAACATAAGTTGGGATAGAAAGTCCACCCTCTTTATATCTGCCCTTATACTGATATCACATGATGCATCTTTGATTGAACATGTACACTTGGAGGTGCAAAGGTGTCAACATCATATTGTCCTCATGCAATAACATACATGCATTAGCACAATATAGGTTAGATCATAACCCTAGATATGAGGTCATAAATGAATGAATTCTAAGCTTCTTTGCAAATTCATTAATTGACGCATCACAACAATGGTTAAGCATTCTATACCAATGTCCTTTAAACCTGAGCATGCACTTCTTAAATAATATCATCATGCATCAATACACTTGTTAGTGCAACATAATCCTCAATAGTTATATGATGAGGATCATGATCATGAACTCACTTCTTGATCACATCCATCAACGAATCATAAAAGCTCTTTTGCACAAAAATGATAAACTATAAGGTATCATAATCTGTTACTTTTGTACCTAGGGAAGTGTTCCCCTAGTGACTTTTGCCTTAGTCACTTAGAGAGGGGACATAAAGTGACCCTTGCATTAAATGACTTAAGTAAAAGCATTTAATTTGACTTTAGAGCATTAAAGTTACTTTTTGATAAATTTAAGTGGGTGAGTGAAATTAATATTTTAGAAATAAAATATGAGCATTTAATTTCAGCCCTTGATCTAATCTAATCTCCATTGTTAAAGTAGACTCACCCTAGGGTTTTCTCAAAAAGGCATGGGAAAGGCATTTTGCCTCACTTTTGTAGATTGAAGTGAGAAGAGAGAGCTGAGAGAGAGAAGAGAGAAAGTTTCCATTTTTCCTGAGCAAGAGGAAAAATTTTGCAGCACACAAATCGAGGGAAAGGACAACAACAAAGAGGGCACATAAATTGAGGAGAAGACAACAACATTATTGCTAGTTCGTACAGTTCGTACTGTACGGTTTTCGAGGCAACATGCACGATTTTTGAGGAAGATTTTTGGGCACGATTTTCGAGAATTTTTTTTGGCACAAATTTCGAGGTCTGTACAGCTTGCCTGTACAGTTCGTCCGCATAGTGGCACAAAAATCGAGGCAAAAAATAGAAAAAAATCAGTTTGTTTTTTGCTACTTGGCATGCAAATCGAGACAAAAATTTATCTTCCGGGTTGAGATAAGGTGGTTCGATATTTTCTGTGTATTGCTGTAAATGATAAACTTCTCCTGAAAAATAAAAATACTCTCTCTGATTGGTTTTCCCCTAATGGGTTTTTCCAGGGCAATTGGCCAAAAATCCTAGTGTTCTGTGTGATTAAATGGCGTAATGATTTTTATTTCCTGTCACTGAAAAGATTGTTTACAGCAGCGTTTTAAGTCTGAAAATTTTTGTTTATTTCTAGCACTTTATTTTTTTGAGATTGTCATAAACAGTGATATAAATTTTACTTGGAACTGGTGGCTAAAAACTAGTGAAAAATCTACATAATTATGATACAAGTTAAGTAAGTTTTCTTACTACCTCTTCAAGGGGTCATCATGTCCACAATCTATCAAATCCATTTTCTGAAATAACACTTGTTAGTACTATTGATATAAACACATCTCTTTGTTCAATTGTCATATAATCAAATAGAGAGGTCAACCAATTGTGTAAATATCAGATCTTTAACACTTGAAGGCCATCATAAAGTTCAAACCCTTACTGTTAGTTGACAATGTTGAAACCCTTGTTGTAGACTCTTTTCGACTGCCAAAACAGAGTTAAAAGTCAAAATTTCCTTTACAATGAGAGAGCATCTCAATATATAGATCTCTCAAGTACATAATACCTTAATCCAAAAAGATCAAGGGTCAAGATCATAAGATAGTATCACTCTAATCAACGACTAAGATTAGCCGGATACATTATACATGTATCAACTCAATAATAGAGGGGGCATACCCACTAAGATGCCCAAGAGAGGGATGCACCACATGAAAGATGAAAAATATAACCAAGCACATGGTGGGGGCTAGGAGGTGATATAAGTCCTTTTCTAGCATGGCTCCATGGCATAATAATCGTAATAATATATCAATGAAATAACATAAAGTAACAAAGTGACTAAATCGTGGCCCCTCAAGATGCATCAAAATCGCCCAAAATCTAAGTTGCACGAAACGAGGAAACGGGGATGAGTTTCCGAAACAGGGACGCGTTGGAAACGTGACCCCCGAAAATTTAGGAAACGGGGAAACGCGATAAAAATATATATAATTATATTGTAATTATTTACAGATTACATTCAACATCACATTTAACATTTTTACTCATAATTTCATAAGTGATTCCATAATGCAAGTACTAAGTAGTAATATCTAAAAACAATACAATGATTTTACCCATAAACGATTCCATAATGCAAGTGGAAATAGCAAAAAAAAAACCTTCAAAATGAGGCTAAGCCGCTAATACATATATATCCAGATTTCAAAATCAGCCTTTATATACGAGGCTACATCAACATGAACAATGAAAATATAAAGAAAACATGCGCTGAAGCCCGGAGACTAATAGTCATCATGCTTGGTGTAATATCCCAAACTGGTATTTTTCTTTTTATATGTGTACTGTAGATGGCTAATAGACTTATGCCTCAATTAAATAGGAAAGCCAACCCCGATCTTTGCATGCATGCAACTTTGCATGCAGATCTGTGCCCTAGAAAATACTGAGATGCTATAAAATAGGAGAAGTCAATGCATGTACATACTAGTATATAGATCTGCTGATGGTGAAGAGGATGATCCCCGCATGCAAGGATTCTGACGGAGGAATAGGGAGATAAACCAAATTATCCTCCACAGGTGAATGCGCCCTCCTCTCAAGTTGTAGATGCTCCGGAATAATAAATAAGCCGCTGCTGAAGGCCCGAATGAGGTGCAATAGGGTTATAGTACCCCTCTGGTAGTGATGGAAGCAACATGCAGAAGAAACAATTGCTCAATAGCCCAAAACGTGAATGTCCTCCTCAAATCAATTCGCCCATGCAGAAGGACGTCTTCCAGAAAGGGGGCACTGTTGATAACTTGCTTGATACTCAAGCTGAACGACCCTTCTTCCAGGGGAAGGGTAATGAAGGTGCTCTGAGATGAATAGAAGTAGCATGCAGAAGTTTTGACCCTTGTATATAAGAAAATGAATTGCTTTGTCTCTGACCACGGTACCACGGTATGATGGTGGAACTCTCTGGCTAGATGAATAATCAACCTGCTGAAATAACTGTTGAATGTAACCTGATGATGAACTAGTGCTAAACCTGGATGATCCAACTTGATGATGAACTAGGGCAGATAGATTTTGCTGCCGAAATACACCAGTTAGTTGAGCATGCACTCAACCCCAACTTAGCTCGCCAAGCTCTCCAATTCGACTCCACAAATCAATAATCACATAAGTGTCTTCTCCATTCACTTTATCTTTCTTTTATAAGTTTCAACTACGAAAACCCTAACTTTTGACCTAATTAGGTCACTTTAACTTCTAATTTGCAGTTGACTTGTATGCATGCGGATGGTGACTTAATCGGGTGCATGCATCATTAAATAATGCTCAAATGTCATCCATGAAGGTGGCCTTTGGCTTTGGTGGCCCTCTTTGACCCAATGATGATATAATATTGATGCCCTAGATCTTTTGTATATGGCACGAGTCTTCAGCTGATTCCCTAACTGTCAATATCTGCTCGAATCTACAAGAATCACATAGGTTAGCGGGTCAGTCCTCAATGCCTAAGCAGAAGAGGACATTACACTTGGGCTCATCTTCATCCTCCACCAATTTGCAAAACAATATGGCACCACCGTGACCACACTGTTAATAATCAGCAACCCAACTAGCTGGCAACACCATGTCCACTTCTTGAGCCACCACCGTGTCCTTTGCACCACCACCATGAGCTGGAAATGGAGGCATGGGCTGCCAAAGAGCCGTGAGGATGAGCTGTCCTGCTCAAGATAATGTATACACTAAAGCCAAAGATCCGTGATGATGAACTGTAATCCTTGACCTATGCCAATGCACCGTTAGCTATGCCAATGGACCATGCGCTGCTAATGAGCGTTGGGAATAAGCCGTGATGGAAAAAAGGAGGCATGGGTGTTATTTTATAACAAACCCAAGGCATAAAGAACATTCCGAAAGCCTCTAAAACCCTAGCCGAAAAAGGAAAAAACCCAAAAAATAAAAAAAACAAGTGTTTTAGGCAGACTGTGGAAGGAAACGCGGGATTTTTGTGAAATTCGATTTGGAAACGGGTTTCCATTTTAAGGAAATAAGTTTTCGACACGCGAAACGGTCCACATCAATTGGAAACGGGTTTCCCTTCCGTACGGTACGGGTTTCCGAGTTTCTGTCAGGAAACAGATTGGAAACGTGGGGGGGGGGGGCACGTTTCCTGCAACATAGCCCAAAGTCATAAGTGCTAGGACGTCTTGACCACATGGAGAGAAAAACTGATGTCGAAGGATGAATTCCATGCCATTTTGTTGCCTCAATTACCCAAATCGATTTCCTCATTAGCCATTTTCATTATTTTTTATGCATGCAAATACTGCCTCGAAATGATAAATATGCCCATATCTCACTGCTATCTGAACCTGGGCGTCAACTCATTGCAAAAATGGAATCGACACCATAGCAATATGGTAATATTGACTAGCTACACACTATGTGCCCCTGTGGTGCCCTAGGAGAATCAACTGTCCACTGAAAAGCATTTTATTTTGATTTATTGAGGCCAGACTGCTGCAAAATGATAAAATGATCCATAAATCCAATGCAGACCCTGAAACTGAAAATTGGGTGCACCAATGGATTCAGAATGTCCAAATCCACAAGCAATGAGTACTTATACACCATATGTCCATAAAAAATAAACATCAAAAGCCCATCCATGCCAAAATAATAATAATAAATAGGTCTGTAAATGCTGATAATCATAATAATAACACAAGACACCATAGTAAAACATCAATATGAAGCATGAATATGTCTAATGGACATTGATAGACCACAAATAATCATCATCCACAATCATCGGCCAAAAGTCATGCTGGACCCTGCTGTTGACTTGGTCAAACTGAGTTGACTAGGTCAAGAATGATCAAAATGATGACCCACATAAAAATCTCTGATGCTCCAAGTACAAAATGGATATAGCATGCCTAATTATCTATGTTAGTAGTAAGGCTAAAGTATAGGTGGCTTCTATTGGCGATTATAAGCACAATACATATAAATAAGTTAATAATAGATCCAAATCAAAGTAATTAGTTGTTATAAACAAGAACCTCAAGTGTATACTCATTCATAGATTTAGCCACTTTGCTAGTCAAGGGTGACGGTGAGGGCATGGGAATGACTTGACACTTCACACTGTAAACATCTAGGCTCAAGGAAAAGGGAATCCACACAACACATAAGATTGACTAGGTGAACAACAGGGCATGGCAGTGTTTCACAAATGGGTGGAATAGTGAGAATGCTCCACTAGACTCTAGACAAACAACCTTTTTGAAATGATTTACTTGCACAACAAAAGACACTAGTTAACCTCCAAAGGCAAGTGCCTTGGGAAGCCTTATGGGCTTCCAGAAAATGACAAAGACATAACCTTGACGACTTTGTCTCACCCTGTTGCCCTATAGGGGAAAGTGAGCCGTACATTATACAATGAATGAGTGCTCATGCTCTGGCCATTAACTTCTTTTTAAAACATTTACTTTATTAATCATTTAATTAACTAGCCATCCTCCAAGAGTAGGTGCCCTGAATAACATAGCAGGCCTCAGATAATGACTTGGTATGACCTCCATTGCCTGCCATTGTCCATAGGTGTGATGGAGTGACAAGCTTATTGCCTTTTGGGGTAAAACGACCTCACATCATACAAAGGATATGTGCTCGTCTCTTGGCAACTGGCTGACTTTACATTTTATTTGCAAGTGTTTAAAAACACTTTAGTTTGTTAGCTACGAATCCATTTAGATAGAGCATTTAAGTTCCGATGCCTTAGTGTCTAAAGACACTGTTATCACCAACCTTGTAGTTGCCTATGTATGATGAATCCAGGATGGATGGTAGAGGGGCAAGCAACTAGGGAGGTGGAACCAAGACTGCCTAGACTCCCAAATGGATGGTTGTCACATCAATCAAGGCAGTCTTCGATTTATGTTATCTAAGTCCAAGACAACAACGGGGGAGACCCGATCTACTCCCGATAGGAGAGATCAGACCTAGACACTAGAACAGATCAAATGCACTTTGAGGTACGTAAGGTGTAAGGTGTTCAGAAACTCTGGATCTACAGTAGGATTCAGTAGATGGATCAGGACTTCAGCAGTATATTGGCTGATCCAAAGCAGTAATCGGATGGTCTTTGGGGGAAGTGGTTAGATCTAGGGTTTTGGTACTAGCAACTAAAGAAGATGATCTCTCCCTTGGGAAGCGTAACCAAGGCAGGATGGGTAGGAAAATAGTCGGGACTGTTTAGTATTTGGCTGACAGACTCAATGAAAAAGGTGAACAGGTGTGATTGTCTGAGTCATTAAGGAACAACCAATTTCAAGGGGAAGAGATCAATTTAGGGCTAGTGCTAAGGATGGGAGATCAGTGCCTTCCGTGCATTGGGCAATGGAGTCAGTATACACCCAGCATTGAGGTAAACCCACCCTGGGTAGACCCTGATCTGTGGACCCAGATAAGTGTTTTGGTCTGGATGGCTCAGTTAAGGCAGGAATTCAGTTAAGGAAGGCTAGCGCTAGGGTTGGATGAGACAAATCTGTAGATCTGAGGCCACTAGCAGACAACCAGCTCAGCGTTGAAGGTGAAATGGGATCAGGAGGGGCTGATCTACACACTTGGTTCAGAGAAATTTGGAAAAAGTTAGATCTTGAAAAAGTCAAAGTTGATGATTGAGGATGAGAGGGTGAAAAACTGATTTCTTCAGATTTGGGGCAAGTAGGATGAATCTAGCTCAACGTTAGGGGTGTTCTGGAGTGCTTTGGACCTGATCTGTCAGCCTAGCCTGTCAGATTTCGGAAACAGTAAACTCCGGAAAGGTCCAGTTTTTCAGTGATGGCGCTAGGGTTGTTTTCAGTCTAAAATTTAGATCTAGGTCACACTATCATGAATCTAGACAGCGTTGGGGGTGATTTGGACTGTGTTAGACCTGATCTATCAGTCTATGAATTCAGAAATCAGAAAAAGTCAAAACCCTAGCAGGTCAAATTTTCAGTGGGGGCGCTATGCAGTTTTCAGACAATATTTCAGATCTAGGTCAAACCAGCAGGAATTTGACCAGCGTTGCAGTAGATTCAGTGAGGGGGAGGCCCGATCTATGAAACCCAGCAGTGGTTTGGCCAAAGATCGGACGATTCCGGGATTTAGTATTTTTTAGGGGTTGTTTAGTATTTTAAGGATTTTCAGAAAAATGGAAGGAAAACAGGTACAATGGATTGAGATCTGCTAAAGAGAAGAGAATTACCTGTTAGAGCGTACCTGGAATTGCTTGTAGAAGACTTAACAATGATGATCCTTGCCATCCCAATCAATTCTGGAAGATCCACGTGATATCTATGACAGATGTAAGCCCCAAGCCACCAATGCGTCCCCTACCCTACATGAGCAAACATCAACAATATTAGAGTTGCTAAGACAAGATAAAGAAACCAAATGCTATAGGAAAGTAAAAAGAAGTAATCGTAGATCACATTGACACTAATGAAAACCCCCTGATCCAAGACGAAGATAATCGAACGAGTTGAGGTCCCCCTGCAAAAACGCTCCAGCCAAAACACCCTCCTGTAGACAAGGCAATGATAGCAGAAAAAATATAGATCTCACATGAATTTCCACAATGCTAGGAAGCAGAAGACTATCCAATCACCATTTGAGAACATCAGATGCAAAGCAGATCCAGAAAATATCCACGGAAAAATCTTTCTATTATTCAGATCCAAGAGCCAAAGACCCCTTACAAATGAGAAGCTCTCTCCTTTAAATAGAAATGAGAAAACCACAATCATAACCGAATCCTAACCACTTTCAAAACGAGTGGCTAAGATTAAAAAATAAAATATTCTAATCAATGGTTGAGATGAGCTCAACATACAATACATGGATCAATATAACCATAAAGTACCAAAGTGGAGTAAATCACCCATCAAGAGAGTACCCCACTCAACAAGAAATAAATGAAGCACATGGTGGGTCCATGGAGTGTTAACTAACTCCCTATGGGTGCCCCATGGCATAATAAAATAATATAACATTTTAATTCTTTGACTTTGTGCCTCCTTGAGGAAATTGTGAGCCTCCCAAAAGCTCCAGAAAATAATATAAAATGCCCAAAAAATAGGTGTGGGTCCAATCAGGTGCTGCAATTGTTGGAGAAGGTGCGGAGAACATCACTCTCATCATCATGGCTCATCCCATGTCATTTCCTTGCCTCAGTAGCCCAAATCGATTTCTTCAATAGCCTTTTAATCATTTTTAATTTGCCTCAGGAAACGTGAACCTGCCAAAACAGCCTCCTAGGGTGCTTGCGTTGTCAAACTGAGCCTACCAAGCTCTCTGGGATGGGGCTACTATGGTACAAACAAGTTGCTGCACCCCCTATGTCCATACAACGCCCTAGGAGATCCAAATGAAACATCTCCCTGCTCAGACACATCATCTTGTGAAGCAAAACTGCATCAGAAAGGTTAAATGAGGCTGATCATCTCTGCAAGTGCCCGGAACTGAAAATAAATTGTCTCATTAGACTCAGAGAGCCCAAATCCATCTAAGGTGTATACTCATACCCTTTCCAAGTCTCTGCCTGATCATCAACAACATCCAATAGACAATATAATCACCTGCAAATGACCAGATACCAATAAAATAACTCAGACTATCATCCATCTGCTGCAAGTGCTATAAGGCTAAGACATGCTCTAGAAATCATTTAAGCAACAATCATAACAAGTAGCATTCATTTCACTGGCGGTACACCAACCAAATACATATATAGGGCTTTAATTATTATTACTCAGACTAGACTTTCAGGACTATACTCACTTCATAGTTGTAGTCAATTAGCTAGTGAAGGGTGAAGGATGAAATTGACAAGGCTAAGGCAAAGGATGACTTCCTACTTAACATCATGACACTTTGGATATGGAAGGGGAATACTCATTATAACCAATGCCGAACAAACAACAACACAGGGAATGGCAGTGCCTCACAAATGGTTGAGTTGTTTAGAGAGTGCTTATTCAACTTAGGCATCGTGTCTAAATCAAGTTAGATCCAGTTTCATTAGGATCATCAGTTTTATTTCCATGGCCCTTTTTGGCCTGTATGACCCTTTGGGACTTCACCAGTGCTTAAAAGCACAACTAATCGTAGCTTTCATCTGGGACATATTCATATTTATAAGGTCAGCAATATTTGGATATAGCACATTTTTAACCATTGCTTTTTTGGGCCTTTTCTTATACCCTTCAAGGGGTATTTTAGCATTTCATTGCTCTTGCCCTCTTTACAGATGTTAAGAAACACAGTTTTAGCATTTTCATTTTCCATGGGCACATATATAACATTTCCAATCCAAGTAGTACATGAGCTTTCAGTTTTAGCCAACAACATCTCAAGTGACCAGGGGGAGTTCTGCACAGTGCCAAATATTGGGAGAACCGACCAGAATGATTTAGGCATACAATCCAACTCACCAAAGGCAAGTTCTGTCACCAACTTAGAGCCGAGACACGATATAAACAGGGATGCTTGTCCAACAAAGGTTCTAGCGGGGAAAGGTCTTCCATGCCACAAGTCAAGTAGTAAGTCGGGTTAAAACAAAACTGGAAGGTAACGGATGGGAGGAGACAATGAATGATGGAGCCAACACTAGCAAGCCAAAACAATGGTGGGGATGACTACCTCTATTCTCGCTAAGGAGGGTAAAACCAATGAGTATAGATCATGAACTTCCAAGTCTAAGTAGGGACATCCATACATAATACAAAATACACCCAAGTCCATATAATTATGACCGCCAGATCATGACACTACATGTTAATACATGTCACAAAGATGAGTGTAAGAGCAATGATAACCATAACACAATATAAAAAGCTGAGTCATAATCATGCATATAATCCATCTGAAACATCATCTGTCCAATGAGAAAGTACTGATATACATCTGGGCATCAATAACTGCTCTGTAATGACTAAATGGCTACATCAGTCCTCAAATCTAAGTGTCTTGAGACTCAGTCCTGACAAGGGAGAGTACAATAGTCCACAAATATAATAATGATCTTGCAAAACTGCTCATCTCAGCATCTCATATGTAAGAGATCTGGCTGAAAAAAGTACTGTGTCTGAAAAATAGAATATGGTAGCCTAGCTACTATATATGTGACAATAGACACTTTTGGTAAAGACTACTTGTGTTCAAGACCTAGAGGAAGACAATCCCTGTGATGAAAATCACACAATCCAACACCGAGACACAATTTAAACATGGAGACCTATTCCAACATAGAGGTGAAGGTGGGGGAAACCTAGATGTCACTAGTCAAGTTACAAGTCAGGGTTAAAGAAAAGAAGGGAAGGCAACGGATGGATGGAAACAGTGAAGATGTTGCCAAGGCTAGCAAGCTGTGTCCCTAAAGGGAAATGACCAAATCTATACTAAGAGTAGGTCATGACCAATGAGTATACAAAAGAATCTCTTGGACATAGCGACTAGATCACTCATATTTTAGATTCCAATAAAAACCGATAAAATATCGCCAACATACAACCACTATCAACCAAGTCGCACAACTAAAATAGACAACAAAGCATAACCAAAATCCATATGTACAAATCTATATATCACTTGGGTTATATACCTGCATCCTATCTGAACAATCTGAAGACACTGAACACTGCTGCTGCTGTACATCATGGGCATTGTCATAAACTCTGTTATGGGACATGAAAATGGCTAACTTAGTCATCAAATTTGGGGTGATGAGGCTCAGTCATGGCATGGAACTAATCAAACTGAATGCTCTGGATCCACTAAATGAGAGTGATCATCAACTGGAATCTCTTCATCTGCTGTTCTCAAATTAAAGGACTGGCTCAAAAAATATTCTCAGGAATGCTCAGGAACAATTGTAGCCTAGCTACTATATATGTGACAACAACTCCCTTATAATAAAAAGACATAAGATATAACATGGTGGGACATCAAAGACTAAGGACACGTGCGCCCTCTCAAGGAGGCGTTCTGCCCAGGACCAAGATAAAACATGATACTGTTGGACACAACTGTCACACTAAGAGGCGGGGGTGAATCAGTGTGATGTCAATTAAAACCCTTTTCAACTTCTATCAATTTAGCAGAGTTCATCAATGCATTATACTACTGAGTACATTATCATTTCATACTAATCATCAACTAGATCAGTGAATCATAACAAATACGTTAATAACACAACACAAGAGAACGTCGTATGGATCTGGTGGTCTAGCACATGGATCTGAATTGTACAGATCTGGCAGTTGGGTGTACGGATCTGGTTGCTGAGTAATTCATATGGTGGCTGAGCATATTGATAGTTTGGTTATGGCTGTATGACGGATTAATTACATCATTAATCTGATGGCCGACAATCTTGTATGGTGACAACAGAGATTTGTATGGCGAGTGGAGAAAGAATATCAAATCTGTACGGTGTCTGCATCAAATCTATATGGAGGCAATAATTGAATCAAATGATATGGTTGCTTGCACCTTAATTAATTCATTGTACAATGGGTGATTTAATTAAATCGTACTGTGGGCGGCTTCAATCTTGGTGGCTGCTTCTACAATTGGCAACATGCACGATCTTCAAATGGCAAGCTGAATATGGTAGTGGCCTTAGTTCCTAATCATGCCTTTCTAATTCTCTAGAACATCTTGTGATGCAAGAGAAGAGCATACTTAGTGGATTACATAGTGGTGGACTGCGGATTTAATGACTGATACCATATTATAATAACCTAGAAACCCTAATCCATTCAAGAGATACACAAAATAACACACTATGATGCTATGGGTAACTGGTTTACGTATTGCAATGGAGTTCACCTCCTTATATACCAATGTTCATTGAGCCAAGTCATTTCCACTTATCATATAAAGTGAACACTAGCCCAACCTAAAGTCATAAATTGACTTTATTACATAATAAGCTTTATTTCCTAACAAAATACGCTTGTGAAAACACTCCTCTATAGTTGTGCAGGAATCCACAAAAAAGGAATTGTCACGATTCAACTTGCCATGTGTCTTCAATTTAAGCAGGGCATTTTCTCATGCATGCATATTATCCAAAATTCCTCTGTAAAATGTGTGTGGAACCTCATAGAAGGAAGGTGCTTCTATAATAACTCACTATTTATGCATCGTTTGCTCAAGAAATTTACCAAGGTCCACATTATGCCTCCAAATATATAGAATATGCCTTGTTGAACATGAGATGAAACTTTGGTTGTGAGAAGTGCCCAAAGGTGATATGATGCCACATGTGCAATAGTGCCTCCAAATATGTGAACTCTACAATGAAACATACCTCCGAACATGCGGACATCCTTCAACATGTGAAAGAAGATGTAATTGCACAGATTTCCACTTTAATCTCTCTCATGTATCCTAAAGAAGGTGATGCTCAAACCATGAATGGTACCGAGTTCCCGAAGTTCACATCTCTTGGTACAGTGTCGCTGAAAAGAATACCTCCAAAAATGCAAATCAATTTGCATTTTCAGGCTGTAACGAGACTATTACTTTTAAATGTCAAACTTTACAATGACCCTCTAGGTTTATGAGATTGATCATCTCCTTCTAGCCTATCTCAACCACTAGGGGCATCAAGCACTTGATAGATACTATAGTTCAAGAAAATAGGAAACTGCGTTTTGAATAATGAGCAAGCCGTACCAGTTTTGATCCTTGAGCTAGGATCATTATCAAGAGGAAGCAGGCTGAAGATACTATAGTCTCAGATTCTGCAAGTGGTAGATTCCTGAAGCACTACTCCCTTGTGCAAGAGATCACACGACCTAGGTTGCGTGCGAGTGCCCCCCTCAGCTCTCGCTAGCGAAGGAATTGTCTAGGAAGTACTTGAAAAGTGTGCTTCCTAAACGCTCTCGTAAGGGAGCGTTTTCAGGAAGCTCGCTTGCAAAAAAAATGCTCCCTCCTTTTTTAAAAATTTTTCTTAAAAAAAAGCCAAAAAGTTAAGTGATGGGTGGGTAACCCTAGGCCCATACTAATGCTATATAAAGGAAGAAAGACCTACTCTAATAGCAAAAAACCTAACCGTAGTAATCATCAATAACATTAAGTTCTTAAAATATAAGTTGACATTCTCCTTATCTTTCATTTTCTATCCTTTTACTTAAATTTTCCAGTGTTCCACGAGGACGCGTCCCGCAGGGTCGGGGATGCGTTTCCACGTTTCCTGCGTCCCGGGGACTTGGGGACTCCTGGGCGAAACTTTCCCTCCCCAACCATGCCCTTGTGAATTTTTTTTTTTAATATTTTCCCATTATTTTCACATTTTACAATTCCTACTTGGTACTACTTAGAAAATAAACTGATATATTTAGTATTTACACTGCACAATCATNCATGCGTCCCGAATGTGCGTTTCCCCGCTCCCGCGTCCCCCCGTCCCAGAAACTTGGGGGAACATTGAAATTTTCAACATTACCATTAATTGTTTTAGGATGTTTGAGAGTGGTTCCAAGCTCATTAGACTTCAAATGCAAAAGTAGAATTTTTTGTCTCATTCAAAATTCAACAGGCTTAACGGTTTTTAGGATTTTAGGATTGCAATGTTTCCACTGGATTCCATGATGTATGAGGGTATGGGATTACCATTTAATCAAACAAATTAACCCCTCTCTATACCTTGATGTTTGTGGTGCTGACTATTCAGATTGATGTTGGTGGCCTCAAAACTAGTTTTTGAAAAATCCCTAGTTTATAGCCTATTTATTGATGTACTTTGGTTCAGATATGGATTGCTCTTGGTGCTATTTTGGTTGTATGTACTCTTACTTGCTATATACATGAGAAACTTTGCGTATTTGTGTATAATGATTGAATTCTGATGGATGCACATGGTTTTGTTGACATATGCATCAAAACATATAAAAATATATATTATATAAAAACGCTCCCAAAACGCTCCCAAACCGGAATCTTTTGAAATTTTTGCTTTTCGCTCCCTCTCCCGCTTTTCATTTCTGCTCCTGCTCCCAAGTAACCTTGGAAATGACCACCTAGGCTGACTGCTTCATGGCCTTGTCATAGAGGGACAGTTGCACATCACCGCTTTTATTTCTTCATCGAGACATTGCTTTGCCATGGATGTTAGGAGTTACAACGAGGAGTTCCTAATGTCACCAAGGATAGCACAGTCTGGCCCTCTTAGCTCATGACTCTATCTGCTCATGACTTGATCGAGTTTTCTTGTTACAAGGATGTTTTTATATATAGAGTTTTTGTTTGTGCTTCATGGTCTACAGTTAAACTGTTTGGGTTCACCTCGTTTAGTTTTTTGATTTTTATCTTTCTTTGTTTCTTGTCTTTGGAGATGATCTAGACACTCTTTCATTTCTGTTATTACTTGTATTTTAGAGTCCCATTGACCTACTTGTGGTCAGTTGTGGACATTAAGATGATAACTGATTTCATTTCATTTCTTCTATTTGAATTTTGGAGTCTATAAAGGTCACATGTAGCTATTTCAAAAGGGAGTACAAGTGATCTTGTGTTCAGAATTCAGATAAGCAATGGAGCAAATAAATAGTAGCTAGTAGCAAGGGGTTTTCTGCCTCGAGAGAAATGATAGATGATAATCATATAACAAATTTAGATATGCCTGGCAAGTTTGAGTTGTGAAATCTTGTCAAACTTTGTTTGAGTGCTTTTAGAAGAGCTGATTTTATCTATAATGCGAATGTATGCATAATACTAGTGCCAAGAGTTTTTGGTTACTGTATAATAAAATGACAATCCTATTTCTTACTTTCAAATAATGCATATCTTATTTTAAAGGAGCTACAAACTAGGATGCTTGTAATATTGGGCTAATTTAGGTATGTCTAGGAAAATTTATTGTTGTCTTGTGATGGAAGATTACTGATAAGTCTTTGAGGGAAGTAGAGTAAGAGAAGGAAATAGGTTAAGATAAATTCTTATTTTGTCAATGAGTATGTAGGATGCTTTTACACAACATTAAAAGAAATGGTTCTTCGTATCTGACAGTTTCTGACATCTATAATGTTATGTACTGATATTTTCATTATATTTGCTCGTGAGGCTTGAAGGAGCATTTTACAGAAATATTTAAATACTTAGCCCCACAGACATTTCTCTACTGTGGCTGTTTCATTCCACAATCACCCAATTAAGGTCTACTTATGCACTTGGTAGTTTATTTGATGAATGTTCTTACACCTAAAGTGTTCAAGTGGTGTTATGAAGTTATCTAGTATTTTATGTATTTGTTTTTAATAGCGGTTTTCAAAGCATTTATATGCTTAATAATAAATACCAAATGAAAGAAGGTTTGGATTCTATCTTTATGAATATATTTCCATTACTAATTTTGATTTGTATTTTATAATTTCTGGGATGATGATATGCCATTTGAAATTAATTTATCTTGAAATCATTCTTAGTGAAAATTGTATGTTTAAATTTAAGGCTTTTGGTCATTTGCAGGTTGGTCAAGGACCTGGGGAGAAGAACACTTTGGAAACGGGTACCTTCTGTCTCTCTCTGTCCATGCTACTCCTCCCTCCTTGTTTATTCTTTTATTTCCCTGTTATGTAAGCAATGAGTATTCTTTTTCACATGCCACAACTTTGGAAGAGAAGTCCTATAAGGATTTTTGGGCATCTATTGGATGTATTAACACTATATGTAAATACAAGAAATGAAATGGTGGGGTAAAAGCAAGCCAAGATGTCCTTGATAAAGTAGACACAGCTGAATCATGAATCGTGCAGGAAACAAATAAAAATAGCTATTTCATGTGTGAAAACCAAAAATTACAGATAAGACAAATATTGTGATAACATAATAAAAATCTTTATCTTTTATTTGCAACTTTGTAAGGGAACATTTTGAGCAATAGGATATATAAAAGAAATGGTTTAAGTCCCTTGTTTTAGTTGTGTTTCTGGCAGCTGGGAAACACATTCTTCATGTATGGGGCTGGTTTTGTGTCCTATATGGGCATTGTGTGCAAAAGTCCCTTGTTTTAGTTGTGTTTCTGGCAGCTGGGAAACACATTCTTCATGTATGGGGCTGGTTTTGTGTCCTATATGGGCATTGTGTGCAAAATGCAGGTCATATGGCATATTTTGGGTCACAGAGCCTGAAGAGAAAGTCCAACAGTAATGGCAAAATTTATCTTAATTGATGGATCCGTTTAATGGGACATTTTAGTCCACAGAGTTAGCTGTTTAGGGCCAAAAATATGACATTCAGGTATGCATTTAGTACAGTGACACAGTCTACCAACAACCTGTTAGTGATTTAGCTCTGGAGGCACTCTGCATGTTTTTGTCTTGTACGCGGAAGTGTCATGCACTACTAGCTAGGTTACTTTACTTTGTAATGTTGTTTTATAAAGTTTAAAGTGACTCTTATATAATGAGACGTTTTATAAAGTACTCCCTTGTTTTAATTTTATAAAGTGACTTTATGAGATAAAGTGCACTTGTTTCATACAGTAAAAGGTGACTTTATTAAAATTAAATGTAACCACCTTTGGGGGGGAATTTTTTCAACCCTTGATCTTGAAAATGCAAGCTTTAATCTTGGCCTTGGGATTTAGGGAATGGGGAAGGTGAAAAGTCACTCTCAAGTTATAAGAGAGAGCCTAGGGTAGTGTGCAAGACAAGTTGAAGGAAAGCATATCCAAGAGTGAGCATTTTGGCTGGGTTATTTGCAGAGAGAAGGAGTTGCATTTTTCTCAAGTGGGCATGAATCCCAAGGAGCTGGGCATGTTTCCCAAGGCATTTATTGCTGCTGTACCATACAACACCGAACTGTCCGTACTGTACCTGCTGGGCACATTTTTTGAGGACAGCCATAGACGGTACAGACCGCTGGGCACACATTTCGAGGGCTGTACAATGTACGGATTGCTGGAAATGATTTTCAAGGTATGTTGGGTACGAAAATCGAGGCAGGTTGCTGGTGTGGAGGCCGTATAGGCTGTACAGTCCGCTGGGAACAGATTTCAAGGTGGGCACAAAAATCGAGGCACTGGTACAGTTATTTAATGCTGTAATAAATGCTGCTGTAAATTAATTTTCTGCCTAATAAATGCTGTAATAGAATTGTCTTGGACTGGTTTTCCCCAGGTTGGGGTTTTTTCAGGGTCACATTGAGCAAATTTCTGTTGTTTTATGGGTTTATCAGTCTGCTGTTTTTTATGTGATTTTCCGCTGCGACAGACTTAGTTTCAGTGTTTCAGCTTGTTGGGTTATTGATTTAAATGCATGAGAGGTGTTTTTAGTAATGACAAGTTTTAAGTCTGAAATCAAGGTAAACTAAGTGTTTGACAAAAGTCTGGATTTTTTGTCAATTTTCTACACAACCATAGTGTTAAAGTAGTAATTTATGCTGTGCATTAGTTAACCCGCTTCAATCCATTAATAACAATCTGGAATACTAGCATAAATTAGTTTTTAAGATTTGTCTATGAGAGCCCATACTGGGAAATCCAGATGCTTCATTAAGAAAATGCTATGATACTAGCATACCAATGAGTATTCAAAGACTGTGGATGGCTTTAGAAGTGTGAAGGATATAGGTTAATGCATATTATTCTATCATTGATTATTCGAAAATGGTGTGATCAGTTTTTTAAAAACTTGCTAAAAAGCAACCAGTCTGCCAGTTTGGTCAGTTTGACCCCAAAAACCACTGAACTGGCCCTTGAACTGGTTCAGCAACTGGTTCTGTAGTCTGTAAAGAACTGGTCAGACCAGTTGGTTCAACCTGTTCCTCTATGAACCTTTTTGGGTGCATCCACATTAAAATCCCGAACATAAACTAGTAACAAAGGTTAAAAAAAATAAAAATAAAAATTAAACACACCCCGTCAAGCCCTGCCCCTCCCAAACCCTAAAAATTATTATATGCAGTAATTTATGCGATGCTTTAGTTAACCCACTTCAATCCATTATTAACAATCTGGAATACTAGCATAAATTAGTTTTCAAGAATTCTCTATGAGAGCCCATACCGGAAAATCCAGAGTCCAGATGCTTCATTAACTAAATGCTAGGATTCTAGCATACTAATGAGTATTCAAAAACTGTGGACGGATTTAGAAGTGTGAAGGATATAGGTGTACGCATATTGATCTATAATTAATTATTTGAAAATGGTGTGATCACTTTTTTAAAAACTAGCTAAAATGGAACCAGACTGCCAGTTTGGTCAGTTTGACCCCCAAAACCACTGAACTGGTTCAGTGACTGGTTCGGTTGAAATGTCCAAATCCAAAGTTGGCCACTTAGTAGGTTGACTATTGGTGAAATTTTTGGTTGCGGGTTTGGTCAATTACTTCTGGCACCACTGACTGATAAGCTCTGATTGAAGGTCCTGATAGAGGATTTCTCACTAATACCTTGTAGTTGTACACAAGCTGCCTTAGGTGACCATGACACAAATGAGACTTAAGAAGCACTGTTTTGGTTCACCTATTTTGTCAAACACTTGAAGGGATGCTGGCTGTAGCTGACTGTTGCATGTTTAACTTCTTAAAGTTTTTCCACCACGACTTGAGTTAACAATCTGAGTCTAATACTTTCTTCTAACACGTCACTTCCAATAGATACCCACAGCCTGAGTTATAAATTGAACCACTGTCTGTTTATGGTACTGTTGGTTATGACATAATTGTTTTCAAGTATTACTTGCCATCAATGACTGGTTACATTTGATGTATTTCATATATATCATTCACCGTAATGGAGTGTACATACATCACAACATGATTCAAACAGAAAGAACTTACTCAACGCAAAAACAAGGACTGATACTTATAACAAGTAAGCACAAATACATGCCTGGGAATGGATATGTTGCCCAGATTTGTCATGAAATGCCCAACATTGTAAATACCAGCATATAATGACAGCGTGCTGGAGATTATCTCAGATCTGGAATGATGGATTTGTGGCCACTGGGTCAAGTTTGTTTCAGCAGTAAATAAACATGGACATGTACAAGACTGCAAGTAAAGCCAATGCCCAGCTGAGAGATGAATATAACTTGTCTTCACGCTGAAACTGATACTCCTCTCTGCTATGCCCTCCAAATATCAGGTATAACTTCTTCTGTCGGACTACGGCCTTACCTTTAAGGTTGCTACTGCTTTAACACACCCTTCAGAACTCAAACTTAACTCTTTACCGCTGTAGCTTCACTCTGCTGATACCACGAATCAGGGAAAAAGAAGTGCGCCCTTCCCACAGTGAGTCTTCTCCCTTAATAACTCGGAAAATGCAAGATATTCTCACCAACTGATTCACCTCTTTCTCTCCATCAGTATTATGCCACGACTTCACAAGGTAAATGGGTAATCTCTTCCATTAATGCACTCCCTTGCAAAAGACATGAGATCCCTGCTCAAAACCACAAACTGAGAAATAGAATGCTATCACAAATAATGGCCATGAAGAACACATGAGAAATCTGAGTGATTTCTCCACCCTCAAGAGCTAGGATTGATGGTTGCACTATCGAAACTCTTCACCTCCTCCTAGGGTTTCGTCCAAGAGAACCTTGAAGCTCAAGAGCTTTCAGTATCCAAATGCAAAAAAAATAGACAAGAATGAGAGAATGAGCTCTCATTTCCCTTTTTATAATTTCACTCTCCCTCTTTTAGTGACTTTTCAACTTCCTTTGGCTTTTCTCCATTTAAAATTTAATAAAGTGACTTTATAGAGAAAAATCCATCATTCCACCTTTTAATTTTTAAATTGAGCACTTTATGACATAAATTTAACTTTTCTGCTCAATTGATCATAAAGTGACTTTAAAAGTCACTTTAGATAAATTAATTATTAATGTCACTTTATAAAATCTTTTTGACCCAGGTGACATTAATAATTAATCAATTCCTTTTTTTGTCGACTATAGCATACGAGAATTGGATAGGATAATGAGTCGATCATGGTGACTATATTCGAAAAGGGACATTACATCGGTATTGAACTGATCAGACCAACTGGTTCAACCTGTTTCTCTATGAACCGTTTTGGGCGCATCCACATTAAAATCCCAGAACATAAACTAGTAACAAAGGAAAAAACAAAACAAAACATTAACACACCCCCTCAATCTCTGCCCCTCCCAAACCCTAAAACATTGTTATATTAGTCATGTCCCCTGCCTATTTCTCTCACATATCTCTTGTTGAGCATTTGCAACCATTTGGAGTTGGTGGTGCAACTTTGAAGAGTTTTGATTTTAAGTGAGCTTGGATCTTGTTTTGGACATGTATTGCATTCGGTGCCATGAAACACCCTTGATTGAAGATATAGTTGAAGACTTTCCTCATGCCTCATTAACATAGAATGTTAAAGATCTAGAGCTATCTCGGGACTATTTCAGTGAAGATGATCACATGTGTATGCCAGATTTACCCCAAGAAGGAACACTTATAGAAGATCATAAAGAAATCCATGATGAAATTTGGGATGTGTATGATGATACTCGTCCATATTCTTCACATGGTGATGAAGGTTTGGAGTTTACTCCCTCGTAACATTTTTGAAACCAAACTTTTTGAGAATGATTATTGTGAACATCATGAGGACAAGCATAGCTGAGGGCATGATGCTTTTGATGAAGACTCCCCCATGTTTGACAAAGATGTTGATGACAACTATTGGACATTTATGGAAAATCCCATCTATGATACTCCAGAAAAGGGAATGTTGATTTGGATAATTTTGGGAGCCTTATTGAAAATGCCATCTATGACATGTCCATAGGAGGAAGTGTTCATTTAGATTTTGGAAAGCCTTGGTATGGAAGAGGGACATTCAATTTTTTCATATTATCATTTAGAGGCATATTACTCAGAGCCGCACACAAGTATTAATAATGAAGACTTGGAGAAGCAGTGAAGTGAGGAGTAAGATCAGATGCAATAAATTGAAGATCAGTTTCAGCCATCGACTTCACATGCAAAATTTCCTTATGATTTGGAGCAGCTTGGGGCTTACACACATAGTTGTCCGAAGAGAAGCCTTTTTGACAAGTATGATGAAGTGGCGCCTCATCATACACTTGTGTGCATTAGTCCTATCCAATCTTGGATAAAAGAAGCCTACGGGAGGACTTGCCGGTTTAGGAAGCAGTTTGATGACATTATTCATGCCCATTATCGCCTATCCAACCCTCCCATCTTGAACACTCATGCAGGATTGCATTTCTTTACGGGATCCTTGTTTTGAATGGTAACCAAACACAATGGAAAAAATGTTTATACTGATAAAATGTTAAGGTGGTTGCATTGGATTTATCATTTCACTTAACATTTTGATGATATCATACTTAGAGTAGGAAAATAAGCTCCTTAAAGTGAGCATTTACTTTCAGCATTATTTTCTTAGTTCAGTAATTTGGAATAAATATCTGTTTTGTTAAGTTTTGTTCTCATTTACTTTCTAATAAAGCAACTTACGGTTAATTGGTTTTTTATAAAATTTGTGCTATAGAATATTTGGTCTGTCAAGTTGAGATGTTTTTACAGGAAACCAAAGATTCTGGAGTTCTTGTATCCTCTCCTTGCCTAAAGACCAGACCTATGCTGTACTTAGTTGGACTTTCAAGTGAGCCGACGAAGATTGAACAAGTCTCTTGTTTGTTATCGGTGTTCAGAAGTCCATGTAGGCTAGCTTCAACCTTTTTCAATTTTTTTGCATGTTTATACCCCTTGGGGAAATTGTAATAAGTTGATGTAGCATGATGACCTTTTGGAACAGGCTTGGATTACTTCGACTTTGTCATCAATATGTTACTCCAGAGTGTTTTTTCCTTGTCAATTATATATTGCTTTTCAGCCACTTATAATTTTTGAGTTTTTCACTCAAACTTCCACACTTGGAGAAATGATGACCTTTTGGAACATGCTTGGATTACTTAGACTTAGTCATCAATACATTACTCCAGAGCGTTTTTTTCTTGTTAATTATATATTGCTTTTCAACCACTTATAATTTCTGAGTTTTTCACTCAAACTTCCACACTTGGAGAAATTGTTTTGGTGGTCAGGCCTTAGGACGTTATTATAGTCTTAGCGTCAATGTATTACCATGCTAGTCATCATTTTTGAGTCATATAAACATGTGTTGCCGCTGAATTCGCACCTCGGGTCACGTGGCAGAAATCTTCAAGCCACATGCAACCTTGGGGGCAAGCTTGAGCCAAGTGCTGTCGCCTGATACTCAGTTCCTCTGTCCAGGCCAACTCCTAGCGAAGCTAAGGGGTTGGACCCTATGAAAAATGTTCTAAGGTTGTTTCTAACTATGAAAGTACGAAGCAACAACTTTTCTAAGAGTTTTGAAATGGAAAGAATTAAAATGTTACCTACCAACTACTGCTAGTAAATTACTCATAGCAACCTTTTAGAGAAATAAACACATATCATTCAAGACACATCACGAAATTAACTTATGCAAGAGAGAACACAATAGACCAATGCCAAAATGAAGAAAGTGCTTTGCCAATGTGGTTTCTAGTGCAGTCTCAATGAAAGCATTGCAGTGTCTCGGTTGGTAAATTTTAGATTTATTAGATGAGTGATTAAGGGAGAGGGTAAATTTTGGTCGGTTTTATTAATGTGGTAATTGTCTGGATTATTAGAAAGGAGGGGGATTCCCGATATACCACGAAGGTATAGGGAATATGTCTAGACTCACTAAGTGCGGTAGCACACGATGAAATATGGGCTGACTGGAGTCACGGGGGGGATGTCCAACACTACACCAACAAAATTGTAGCTTGATGGGGCCCCGTGGTCACTTTTCAGTG
Source organism: Pseudotsuga menziesii (assembly GCA_001517045.1). NCBI lineage: Eukaryota > Viridiplantae > Streptophyta > Pinopsida > Pinales > Pinaceae > Pseudotsuga > Pseudotsuga menziesii. The sequence goes on from LPNX010156624.1 coordinate 582,113, forward strand.
GTTCCTGCTTCCTCTGTACAATTTCCCCACATGAAGTGAAACACAACGCTGGAATTTCGTTGTTGGGAGATTTAATTAAAACGATGAAACTAATTACTAGTCGCTCAGATCTTTTTCTGATACAACCAACTGATTAGATGAGGCTGCAGTGGAAGTAGAGCATACGAGGATAAGAGCCTTGTTAATTTTAAGGACATTTTAAAACAAGGTTTTGTTGATTAGAAACAAAAACCCAAGAATCTCTTTCCAGGTCCAGTACTCGGGCAAGCCCTTATCCGTGAATCGTTCTCGGGAAAGCAAAGGGTTTTATTTTAAATACCGCAGATGCCAGAAACAAAGGAAAGATTTTCTAATTAATTCCTACCACGAATCGCTTTCCCTCTTTCAGGATATATGGAGAGTGTGGGGCAAGTATTTCCTCTACTTCAACACCAAATAAAGCATAAACAGAAAAAACCAAATGAACTAGCTAAAAATCATAAATCACGAAAATTGTGCACCGACGCGGATACCCCCAGGGGAGATGAGGAGTGGGCTCTGATGAGCCAACTCAAAACCCTATTTACTTTTTTACAATGATGAAAAGAATGCACTTTGGTCCATCAAATTGGGATCCAAAGGCTTACAACAACATAGAAATCATTTTTTATGAAAGGAAGAGCTCCGTTAGTCTTCTTTTTCTTCAAATTTTTGAATTTTCATTAGAGCTTCCTCTTTTTTCGTCAAACTTGCAAAAACAGCAAGCAAACATTAGCTAAAAATGCCCCAAAACACTTTAAGAATGTTTGAGAAAATTACAAAAAAAATTGCCAAAAAAATTCTAAGTAAAAACGATAAAAAACTAGGTAAAAAATGATTGAGAAAGTGACCTAGAAAGCTACTTTCTCAGGGTCTTTGTTTATTTCTTAAGGATAGCAAACAAATTAGAGTACTAACTTGCTATATAAGAAGTTAAAACCAACTATTGTCTTGTAAATCAAGATTTTTGTTTTCTGATAAAAATGATTTGAAGTAAAACAACTAGTACCCTAGATCTGAACTAAAATAAGATAATGCTTTGAAACCTTTAGTTGGATCTATAAAACAAAACCATTCAAGATCTCTTTATGACTATGAAGTTAACTTTAGATTTAGAATTATTTTTTTCAAACAAAGGAACTAGAATAATAAGAAGAAATCTAGAGAAGGAAAAGTGGAGAAGGCTTGGAGAGAAGAGGGTCCTTGGAGGGTGCCAAGGAACTTTTTATTTGCAGTAAACAATGTTAGAAACAAGAAAAGTAGAAAGATCAAACAAGAGCCTCCACGTCTCCTATCACGACAACCTGCACATCACACACTTGCACAAAATAAATTAAATGTAGGAGCATATATATTTAGAAATCAATGTAAAGACATCCATAAACAAATGAAGCATTCATTCAAATCTCTAAATATCTATACTCAATAGCTTAGATCTTTAAATAAAATGACTAAACTATATTACCAAATTGATATAAACTCTTCCAGTAAACTACATATGATTCATTGCATGCATGATAGTTCAAATACAAATTACCTCCATACAACTGGAAGACAATACATTCACTCCACCAAAGAACAACAGAATCCAGACCTCCAAAGTCTATTTCTAAAAAATGTATACAAATTACAAGTGCAAGCTGTTCCCAGTACATTCCAACTAACTCTAAAGGGAGAGAGCTTCGCTTTATTTATAGCAAAAACAAACCTGGAGGTGGGGGGGGGCAAGGAATCAACCACTGATAGAAGGAGTTTAGTTGATTGGAGTGGTTTAAGGGAATGAGATGTAGTTTAAGTGAAGTGATATTATGGAGGAGGTGCCACCTCCCATGAGGTAGGCGACCTCCTCCACCTACCAAGCCACATCACCCATCCCAATTCGCATGTGCATCTAATCCTCACGCTAATCACAAACTGTACAGGCTATGTGACGTGAGCTCCACACAAATGATATAACATATGGTACATATTCCAAATAACAAGTGATGATATTTAAATGATGAGTCACCCTTATTGCCCACCTATTTCAACTAGGTGGCAACCTCATGTACATTGAAGATGTATATTCTGTGCAGTTTGTACCATGGAAAAATCCTAAGGATTTTCACTCAGCAGGGCAATTCTGCCCCTTTTGTACACGAAATGTTCGCTTCCCTGCGTGGGATAATTAATGTAACTTTATATGTCAGCATGGGTCATTCTTCTAAGGATGTCACCATGGACTTTATTATCAGGGAAGTCCTTTTCACCGAGTGTTTTTTTCCCCTTCTAGTTAATTTTGTTAATTAACAATTTTAATTGGTTGGGTTTTTCACTCACCAATCCTCCAAAGTGGTGAATTGGCATTCTGATAATCAAGCCCATGAGGTGGCTAAGGTTTCAAGTTGTTGTCCATGACCATGCTAGCCATATCTTGTAGTCTTGCGGAATTTGGTTAGGATTTTAATTTCTATTTTGATTTTTTCCTAATTAATTAACTTTACCATTTGATGGTTAATTAATTAAGTTTTGATGTAAAATGTAATCTCTTGAACCTTGGCATTTTGTAATAGGGGCAATGAATGCAAATGAAAATGCTATGACACCCCCTAAGCCATTGGTTCAAGTCTCATGTTATTCTAACAAGGGGTTGGGAAGTTAGACCAATTTTGGTTAAGACAAGGTATTTTTTCCTAGGAAATTAATTTAATTTCCAAGGGTGAAAAATTAAATTATTTGATTTTGGAGTAAAAAATAAAATAAGGCCATGGTAATTAAGTTTGGAGGTGGCTAAGCATAGTTAATTTTTATTTAAATAAACCCCCCATGGTCAAAATAAATTTTTGAAGATTTCCTAAGTGGGGTGCTCCTCTTGTCTTAATAAAAGATAAATAATAAAAGTTTTAAAGTAAACGATTTAAATAAAAAATTAAAAAGATAAAAAATAAAAAATAAAAGATAAGAATAAAATATCAAAATTTGAGTCAAAGGAGGTCCCAAATAAAAAATAAAAGATTTAAATAAAAGATTAAAAAGATAAAAAATAAAAAATAAAAGATAAGAATAAAAAATCAAAATTTGAGTCAAAGGAGGCCCCAAATAAAAAAATAAAAGAATAAAAATAAAAGAATAAAAAGATAAAAATGAAAGATAAAATAAAAGATAAAATAAAATATAAAAAATTAAAGATGAAAAAATAAAAGATGAAAAACTAAAAGATTAAAAATTAAAATAACAAAAATTAAAATTTGAATCAAAGGTGCCCCACTTGAGTCATGGAAACCCTAGATCTAAGGGTTAAGCTTCATTGTGACATGGATCTATCTTTTTTACCATTGATTTGAAGAGGCACCCTTGCTTATGATTGGTGGATGGCTTGCAACGTCAACAAACCTAGATCTAAGGGTGGAGGAGAGCTAGAGTTTAGATCTATGTTTTGGACTCTTGATTTGGGAGTGGGTTTGGGATCTTTTCAACTATAAAAGAGAGGCCCCTCCTCTCATTTTATCATCATTATTTGGAGCATGGTTATGCTGCCAAAATAATCTCTTCTCTATTCTTTTCTCTCAAGCCCTAAGAGGCTCTTTGGATCAAGCTTTGCCCTAGTTGGGCCATAATCAAGTGAAATCTTTGGAGGAACTCGTGTCTCATGGTGTTGGCTTTCCATTTTCAAATCTGAGGTATAACATTTTCATTTGTAAGTTTATTTTTCATTATACATGCATAGATGCGCCTTGCAAAGGGGATTTAGTTGTGAATGGTTATTTACATCTATTTGTGAGTAGTTTTAGCTAGATCTACAAAGGTCTTTGTAGATCTTTTTATTTTGCTCACCTCTTGCTGTATTTTGTAGATTTCTCACAGTTATTTTGCAGATCCAATGGTTTGGAAGAGGGCCTCCCATGTCAAGCACCTATCTTGCATTTTATCTTCAAGATCCATTCATTTATTCAGTTTTATTTTGTATTTTGCATTTTCGTTCATATTTTTGACACTGTTTTAAAACTAGGTTTTATTCACTGTATAGTGAATAAAACCCTTGTTTTAGGGATTTCATTCATTGTAGATTAGTTTGGTATTATATATCTGCAATTTAATTGTCATTTCAGGGCCTAAAAACCTATTTTTAGGCCACCAAAAGTTCAGGTTTTACATAGTTTCAAGTTCATATTTTTGCATTGTTTTTTTGAGTTTTTGGGACTAACTTCTAACATACTTTTTGTAGTGTTTTCTGCTGTAAATTCCAGCAAAGTAGGTCACTGTTTTTTGCAGGTTTTTACACAGGGAAGGAGGAAGTGCTACCAAAATTTCATCAGAAAAAAGGCTCTAAAAGTTTTGGGTGCAAAAATGGGTCCAAAACCCCATTTTTTCCTCTCTTTTCTATCATTTGTAAACCCCAAAGAGTAGTACTCTTGGGGTATTCTTCAAAGCTCTTTAAAATCATTTGTAAATCTTGTATATGAAGTTAGAGTAGTGATAGGGTAGAACACTAGTTGTTAGATTTACTTTTCTGCAAGTAGATCTAGTCTTTTGCTTTATGTTTACCCACCATCTCTGTTAGAGGGATTGATGTGTGGTTAGTTTAATTGTTTAGAGTAGTTCTTTCATTTCTGTTCTTTTTATTTCCAAGCACTTAGTTAGATTTACTTTTTGTTGCAAAGAAGTAATTTTACAACTTGCCTTTCGGTGTATCTTCTGTCCCTATCTGTTATCTCCTTTTAGGGAACTCGGATCAGGGTATGAAAAGCAGAAAGGTAGGGGTTTAAATTTAATTAGATAACACTGCCTTGTTTGTTTACTTATTTCTGTACCAAACACATTTGCTTTACGTGTCCAGGGTTCAAGTACCAGCACCTCCCATAAGGGATCCTGCTTGGTTGAGCCTTGTTGATAGTTTTAAAATTTGCTTGCATGCTTAACCACTACAAGATTTAAAATTTACCCCTAAAATTAACCAATAACGAATTTAGCCCCTGTTCCTCTACTCGGTTATCACCCTTCGGGATACTCATGAGATACGACAGGGGGTAGAGGAGTTTTAGTAATAGGCATCCATCACATTATTGCTTTAATCCAACTAAAAACTGGTGACCTTTGGAAGCCACGGGGGGTGAGAGACCGAGGGGGATCTCACGGCGTTCGCGTCCTCCCTTGTTGGGCGCCTGGCACTGGGGGTTTGATCTGTGAGCTATAGGTGGGCTTGTTTCCATTGTTTTGAGCACAACAGCACTCCACTTTTGGATTAAGGGGATATGTGGTAGGGGTAGACACACCACTGTTTGAAAACCTAATACAAGAAGAAAAACTGTAATAAAATTTACTAAAAAGAACAAGAAGCATTGCAAAATAGGCTCTACACTCCAGCAGGAAATCACAGTACATTTTCACTCCAGCATTGCACTCCAACACTTTACTTTTAGTTTCATTTACTTTCAGTTCTGCAATTGTTTATGTGGTGAATGCTTAATAACTCAATAACATTTGTTTAACTGCTTCAAGTAATTCAACTTAGAGTCTTTCCATTTTCATTTACTGTTGGTTTAATAAATTTCATTTAAGGCATTTTCCTTCTCCTATCTCTTGTCTATAACTTGTAAATCTGGTTCATATTTGTCTAAACTGTAACTACTTTACTTGTTCATTTGTTTATACTGATAAATTTAGACCGTCTATACATTGCTTAGATATCTTGATTCATTACTGTTTACAACTGTATCATCTATTTGTTTATTCATCTCATTGTTAGATAACATTTAACCTGTGAGATAATTAACCTAGATTGCATCTCATTAAATGATGCATTCTTTGACTCCATTATTTAGGCACTGGTTGTATTTGAATAAAGGCTTGATTGTCATTGGAGAAATATTGCATTTGCATTGGCTGATTGTCATCTTTGGTAAATAGTAAAACCTAAGCCTTTCACCTAATAATAAAGATCATTTTAACTCCACTATTAATAAACTTAGGAATATAGTCTTCCGTAGGGACTACCCCCCTTGGCTCCATTAGGATCTGGGCTAAACAAAGGAGTTGTGGACTGTGGTGACAGTGGTCCCTAGCTCTCACTTGCCCCCAAGTACACACATAGCAGGTTGTTGACTTTCCTGCGCCCTAAAGTGTGTATTAGGCGGCAACAACCCTATCAACCACTCGCTAATACAATGTAAGATCCCAAATTCAAACTAAGTTAAACTTGTCCCACTCCCTGGTAACTTAGTTATGTATTGTTTTTGCCAAACACTTCTTAAATTTACTGATTTGTTCATTGTTTGTATTTGAGGCCAAATTCTGGACTGTTGGTGTAATACTGGTGTCTTATTTGCTTCTGGGTTTACTTATTTATTCCACCCTTTATACCACGAGGCTCATATATTT
>LPNX010156624.1:588619-629239 GCA_001517045.1 Pseudotsuga menziesii
AAATTACATATGGAAGCTTGCTATATATATATATATATAATGCTGCAATTTGTACATGCCTGGAACTTTTCTACCAAGTTTGAGGCATGGTACCTTGCCCAAATTACATATGGAAGCTTGCTGTTGAATGAAGAGGCCAAGGAGAATGCTCAGGAGGTATGCCAGAGGATATGCTTGTCTGGAAATGTTGGTTCTATCCTCAAACTGTGATCAGCAGTACAAACAAGACTTTAATGGCTGAAGCAACCCTCTTCCCAAGCTTGGAAGTGATGTGATTGCTAGCTCTGAGGTTGCATGCAAGCAGTAGCTGTGTATTGGAATGATAGATCCACCATAAAACTCCACCATGCAACAGATTTAGGCTCCAAATCCATTATCTGTCATAAGTTTCAGCTCACTGTAGGTGACAGAAGTGAATTCTAAGATTTTATATGTCTGTAATAGCTCTTCCTAGCACCTAGATTTGATGGTGTTAAGGGTAGATCGATTTGACATGCTCCCTTTAGATCTCTTCTACAAGATGTGGTGGTTGTATATGTCTTCACGTTTATGGACATTGCAAACTCAAAATTCTATGCATAGACGTTTTGCTTGAATAGATTAATGTTGCCCTTATTTAATGATCCCTGTTTCATGTGTATATCTAGCTTCCCTAGTAGTGAAAGATCAAAGGATTCACTACCTCAAATATCAGTCTTGGTCATTCAGAGAATAAATGGTTGTGGTGAGGTTGAATAGCTATTCATAGAGAAAATATGTGACAGTATAGAGGTCGCTGCCTTTATGCATGATGTGCTGCCCTAGATAATCACGTTTTTCATACTATTCATACAGCCTCCCAAAAAGGATGTGTTCTTCTCTTCCACGAACTGTTGAAGCTCATGCTCTTAGCAGAGACCACGCTGCTGATATGAATAGATTAGCTTATCATTGAAGAATGCACTCAGCTGTGTTGTAAGCTAATCTTTGCCCTAAATCCTCACGAACTTGATCTCTGCTTATTTCTCTAACAATCTTTGTTGTATTTGTAGTACAGTGATAGATTTGAATGATCTATTTTCTTGAATTGACTAGGGTGGATAGATTTCGCCACCGAACCCAATTGTTGGCTAAGGAATTCACCCTCAACCCTAAATAGCTCTAAGAGCTCTACAAACCTGTCTCCAAAAAGATGAATAATAACAACGGTACCCTTTTGGTTCAACTAACCTTCTTATATAGCTTTTAGGGTTTGCATGCCACTTTTAGGGTTTGCATGCATTTCACTTTTAGGGTTTGCATGTCACTTTTAGGGTTTGCATGCATGTCACTTTTAGGAACATTACATACAGAAGTGTTGGCCATAGTTTGAGCTTTGAACAATTTGCATGGAGAAAAACTTGACTCGAACCTTGGTTTAAGAAATGCTAAGTGAAACATGGTTTAATGTGACGTCTCCTCCTATGAAGAATTCGCCCACATGGGGATCGCCGTGCCCCATCATCACTTAACCATTAAACAATCATTTATTTGACTTTTTCACTATTTTGACTTATGCCAAAATGATGCATTTTTAGCATTTAATTGCCAATTTGATGCTCCGTTAGCCAAATAATGCCTTCCGAGATGTTTTAGCTGCCCGAAACATAGAAAAGTAGCCTGGGTAAAGAGGCCGCTCTGAGTGTGAAAACAAACACACCCACGCCAAAAACGGACTCCGGACCCATCAGTTATTACATTTTGAAGTTTTTTAATTAAACCATTAAAAATGGCTTAAAAAACAAGATATAAGATATAAGATATATGAAGTTTTTTAATCATTAGATATAAGATGTATTCATTATTTTTTCCAGTTTTTTATTTTGATATTTTGAGCAATGATTTTCTTGTTCTATCAACTTATGAAGAATGATCTGTTTATTCATCTCAAATTGTAGATTTTTATTGCTTTCCTTGTAGTATATTAATTCGCTTTCTAGACTCTGTGATTGTATCATTGAGTTACCTTGATTGTCTTTCATAATAAAATATTTACCACATATTGGACAAGAGCGATTGCCATTCTTAGAAAATGTCGTATATTGGAATTCCATTTTGCAATAAGGACACTTAGTCCAAAATTTGGATTTATATATGGAATCCATAATTTCTTCAACAAATCCACAATGGGCTTCAATGATTTCTTCAATATCTTCTGAGACTTGATTTCTGCTCTTTTTAATATCTTCTTAGTCTTCTTTCTTTTTTTGTATCAAATAATAATTGTAATGACAATTATTAATTAATTAATTTTATTATTGTTTAAAATAATAATATTTTTTTCCTAATGGGGAGCACTTAGAACTTTAAAAATAATAAATATTATTATTAATATAATAATATTATATATAAGGGTTGGTCAAAAACCTATGCTAGTCAAAACCTAGTTTTGGAGAAGCTCCAGAAAATATTGGCCACAAGCCGAAATCTGCCCAAGAAGGGGCTTTGATATCAATGAAACAATAAAAATATTTTTCTTACGAGAAGACCCAATGTAAATAAGATAAATTCCATGAATGAAATAATAATATAAAATGATAAAAGGTGTAATATGTGATGATTTACAATTACATTGGTATGGCTTTATATAAGCCTTGTGCATTTTCAAATGAAAGGGTACATGTCTTTACTTTTTCTAATTAATTAATTAATCATTTCTATTTATTAATTATTGATATTAATATATATTAATATTAATAATTAATATTGATACTTAATGTTTATATATAGTTATATGTCTTATTATGTTATAAATATTTTTATATAACAACGGTTCTTTATATGCTTAAGTAAACTGGTTTTCTTTTAAAATGGTATCTAACCATTGATTTGTTTAAGCATGTATCTAGATCTAGAAGAGTAAAGCAATATTTTCACAGTAGATTTAGTTTTGTTTAAGTATTTGTGCTTATTTTCTATCTTTGAGTACTTCAAATTTTTATGCTTTTAAACTCCTAATCTAGTAATTTGAGTGCTTTCAGGTGGCTAATTCACTTTTAATGAACGTGTAAGGAGGAAGTGTTGCCAAAAATTCGAAGATTCAGGCTTGTTATCATGAATCTTGTAGTTGCCCCGTAGGGTGATCCTATTTAGGATGGCAGAGGAAAGGAAACTAAAGTTGCGACCTACGATATCCAAGCCTAAGGGGTGTCCCTATAACCAAGATAGCCCTAAAAACAAGGAAAGCAAGTCGATAACCCGAGAAATCTTGATTATACCTCTTAGTAGGATAGTTAATTAGAGTTGTTCACAGTTACTAAGAGAAGAAGAGTGTCTATGTGAAAAGCCCCAATTTACCCTAGGGTTTGAAGCATGAAAATCAAATCTAAGGGTAAATAGTGAAATTAAACAAAATTAGAGACTCATATTGATTGCTAGAGGTAAGATAAGACAATTAAAGGTGAAACTAGCAATACCCAGTTTGCGAAATTCAAACCAACCTCTTCCTCAAGGAGGGCGTCCCTCATCTATGGGTAAGATCAGTGCTTTTAGGTGGACATATGGAGTTCGATGATCACAAAAATTTAGATTTGAGGGTTTTAAATTATTTAAGAAGTGGGTTTTCAGTTTCAAAGCTCGCCGCAAACTAGAACGTACAGATATAAAGGATGAGGGTTTTAAGACTAGGGTTTTAATTTTATTAAGACTGGGTGGATTGAAATAATGGAGATAGTAGAATGTACCTTGTGAAAACGTATCTGGAAATTATAGATGAATGCCAAAAAGGTGAGGACTACTCCCACAGAGATCAAATGAAAGTTTGTTGAAGATCTAGTTAAACGCCCAAGTGGAGAAGTGCGTCCCTCTTCTTGCCAAGCCAAAGAAAAATCAATCAGATTGGCAAGAAAATGAATCACTGCAAACAAGAGATAAAATATAAGAGAAATAATTGGTCATAGACGAAATCAGTCCCTGTTCAAAAGAAATCCAGAAGAGAAAGAAACAGTGGGTCTCCCCAAATGATGCGTCTCCAAGACGACCTCTTTGTTTGCAATAAAATAATAATCCACCAAAAAATGCTAGATTCTTCCCAAAGACATTTCAGTGCAAAGAAAAAGTAGTTTCAATCACAATTGCCGACATTCCATCCACAAGAACACAAGTATTTCTCAATTTTTTTTCTCTATTCCAATAAGCCAAGAGCCAAATTTCCCGATGGGATACAATGGGGGGGGTCTCGTCTTTATATAGCTTTTGAGAGACACAAACCCTAACTTACTTTTACATTCGACGGTTGAGATTATAGCATCATCAATGGTGGAGATCAACTTTACATGGATCAATTTGACTAGATCAAGGGGGGCACACTTTTTGCGTAGTGACACCTAGTCTAAGTCAAAGAATAATATAACATAAGACATAATCATGACAATACATCAAAGGGGGTCACTAGGGGCTTGATTCATATGCCCCATTCCAACCTCATAACATAAGATATAACAGTGTAATACATCAAGTGGCCAAGTTGAGGGGCACCCCTTGGGGGACTTCCTCACTGGCTAAGCCAATATAAAATAATTCCGGACGCAATGCTGACTGAAACTACTGCAGAACTGGCCAGGAGCCAAGATACATCATCTGAGAACTTTCCTTGCCATTTCCTTGACCCAACATGCCAAATTGATTTTTTCAGTGAATTTCCTAGTTCATTTCTGGTGGTACATCCTCTAAAACTGAATAAAATCATCACAACTCTGTCCAGGTTGAGAATTGGGGCAAATTGATTGTATTGGATGATCTGGAGACATAGAGGAATGGTATAAGTGACTACTCATAGTCCTTGGAACATTGTAATGCTCTAGGAGAACCAAAATGTCAGCAATCTGTAATAAAAGTTGGTCATTTGGCCAATAATAAAGAGATAATAATCACTGATCATGAGATTCAGGGCCAAACTCTGAAAACGGAAACCCCAGTATTGGTCCTGGGCATGTTTGGGACAAATATAAGCATTGCTGTTTTTTGAGTCACTGCCTTGGGAATCGTGGTTGACTTGGTCAACTGGGTTGACCAAGTCAAAGTACCCAAAATGAAGGTGAGATACTGTATCAATATGATCCTGCATGTATCCAAGACAATGCTAAAAGTATCCTGTTGGCAAATATATTGCCGAGGGTCCAAAAAGAAATTATCGGATTTATCGGCAAAAATGTCGGCAAACATCGGCAACATATCAGCAAAATAAAAAATCTAAAAATATTAAGAAATACAAAAAATCACAAGATATATGAAAAAATTGGCAAATACCGTGATATATTTGAAAAAATCGGCAAATATCGTGATAAAATAGGGAAAAAATCACCAAAAAATTGGGGAAAATATTGGGGCGATATTTTCAAATACTGGAGTTTCCCCGAGTCCCCAAAATGAGCAGAGTTTCATGTTTTTTGGGTAGAAGTACTCGATACTTGGGGACTTCGGCAGAGACTTCAGGGGACGTCTATGAAGTACCTGACCCGGTTTCTGGGACTTGGGGACAATACCTGAGACGGGGACGCGAACCCAACCCCTTGGGATAGGTACCCCTGCAACACAGATGCGTTCCGATGCTTTAGTGTTTAGCAACACGGTTTAGAGTAGCACTTGTTTTGAGGACTAAAGAAGAACTACCTGGTGAACCGAGCCACACTAGCCAAGCCACATACTTCATAGCCAAAGACACATAAAAACATGGAGTCAAGATGGGGAAAAGATCTTCAATCTCACAAGTCTTAGTTCATCTAAGTCACGGGGTAAAATTCAACAATGGATGAACTAGATGGATCCTAGCATTTTGTTCTTTTTTCAGTTCGCAACAAAGTAACGAGCTTCAACTTTGCATCCCCGATTATGCTCTCGGACGGTCGTAGGCTTGCTTTACATTTAGTCACAATCAGAAAGGGGATGCTTGGTGGCTATCCTAATAGGAACATCCATTATAAAGTAATTCTCGAAAATCGAGCGATTTTACTGAACACATGGGCTACTCCAAGCAATTTATACCAATGTTCCCCCAAGGTTCCGGGATGACGGGACGCGAGTTCGGGGAGACGCACATTCGGGACGTTTGGAGACCACCCCCAAATTTTAGAGAAATTCAGCGGGGACGGCAGGACGCGATAGTCATACAAATTTTAAAAATATTAAAAATATTAAAAATATAAATCCCAACAATAACAAACATTCATCATTCTGGAATCTGCAACCATGCAATGTAAATGCAAAATTCAAAGTTCAAACACATTACAGGATTCATCAAGATTATCATTATATTAATAATAATTTATAAATCTATTATGTATCAATATGAATCTTTGACTAACATGCACATCATATTTGATAATCTTCAGATTTGACTTTTAAGTTTGAAAGTTTTAAGTGATTGAAAATGAATCAATGATACTAGAATCTAGATAGTATGATACTGCACATCAACAAAATAATTAAAGTTTTAATTTTTAATTTGAAACAAACATTGCAAATTGCAATAAATTTAAAATGACTAAACTAGTAAACACTGAACAATAAACAATAACACTAAAGGTCAAAGACATTGAAATACTAAATACTAAAATAGTAAATTAAGATTGCTCAAAAATAGGAAAGAGTCAAAGACTTAGTCATCGGTATGAATAATAACTATAGTCTATAAATAGAGTCCAAGCTATAATGAATTATTTAAATTTTTTAAACTTTTTATTTTTAGTTTTTGATTTTTTTTAATGTTTAAAAACTTTATAAATAATATATAAATATTAAATAATATCAGTTATATAATATAAGTATAATAAGTTTATAAAATTTATAATTTTAATGAATTATTTAAATTTTTTTTTAAATTAAGAAAAAAAATAAAAAAAATCGAAAATATCCTTAGGAAGTCTCGTCGAAGTTTCGGAGTTTCAGGGGGGGGACGCCAGGAAGCCCCCCCAAGTTTCGCCACCCACCGAAACGTTTCGACCTGCGTCCCCCCACGTCTCGCCAAAACGGGGACGTCCCGAAACGTTTCGGGTGGGGTTTCGGAGTCCCCGGGACGCCCGAAACGTCGAAACACGTCCCCGACCCTCCGGGACATGTCCCCGTGTAACACTGATTTATACCTCGCCTCGTTGGACACCTGGTAGTGTTGCAATGCACTCATTCTAGAGGATAATTTCCCGAGTGGGCCAAACCAAAATAAACCCACTTTAATCCACTCATCATAATAATCTAAAACTGTCAAGAAGCATTTGCACAATATTTTCGTTACAACTTTAACTATTTAACTTTATTGGCACTAGTCTACCTTTACATATCATTTTGCTTAAATTGTATGTGTCACTATTTTCAATACTGCTATCTTTAATTTTGTTGTCATTGCTTTCTTGTTTCAGTAATTTAAACTCCTAGAATAATTTCATTTTCTTAACTTAGCTTAAAAGCCATAGCTTCTTTTTTAGGTACCACCTTCCTTGGCTTCACTAGGAATTGGTCTAGATAGAGGAGTCAAGAATCAAGTGACAACACTTGAATCGAGACTTGCCCCCAAGGACGCACTCAGTGGCTTAAAGATTTTTTTCACGTTACCCGAGGTGCGTATCAATCGACATCTTTTGTCGCTGTTGTCAGGGATAAATCTTTTTATTCTCGGAATACGATTTTTGTTTTTGCTTTGTTTGATGAATCTTTAGAATAGTTTTTTAGGTTTTCATCTGACGACTCCACTAAGTTTTTTTTTATCTTTCATAAATTTACAAAGAAAGGCAAAAGTAAATTTTTGTGAGAGGTTTTTAATGCATATTTTTCTTCTGACATGACGAGTCCATTGAAGGGATAAAACCCTGTTTCTCATAAAATTGTTGAGACTTGTTGTGTGTAGATGAGCCCATGCGACACGGTAAAAATCTTTAAATTTCATTGTTTGACAACTCCCTTGGTTCAGTACAAGACAAATCCCATGGTCATTTCAAGTATATACCGTTCAATTATGCTATGGATGATGATAAGGAAGGGCTTCGTACTGTCCTGTTCCAAGCTTTCTGCCCATGAAATTTCTCAAATATCCATTGTTTTCCTAATGATTGCTATAACCATGATGAGCTATATGACATTGCTTCATAATTCTGTGAAAATAATGGTGATTTAGCCACGCATCATATTGCTTCCTTCATCAAACAAGTGGTTGATTTTAATATTCATCACCAGGATGATCTTATGATCATTTTGCTTCTACCTTGGTTGGGGATGTAGAGAATTAGTTCTATCACCATTGCGAAAAATTCATACTTTCCATGGTTGATTTTTCGAGTGTTTCCGTTGTCGTTGGCATAAAGGAGTGATGGGTGAGATTAAGCAGCTTATTAGAGAATATAGTGCCCTCCTCCCCAAAGCACAACTTGACTTCAAGGAGGAGATCCATTATAATCCCATTTAAGAGATCCATGAAGCACCCTTGATTGAAGATATTGTTGAATACTCTCCTCATGTCACATTAACAGAAAATGTTGAAGACCTAGAGCTATCTCAGGATTATTTTAGTGAAGATGATCACATGTGTATGCCAGATTTACCTCAAGAAGAAACCATTATTGAAGATCATACGGAAATCCATGATGAAATTTGGGATGTGTATGATAATGCTCCTCCATGTTCTCCACATGGTGATGAAGGTTTGGAAAGTTTACTCCCTTGTAACATTTTTGAAACCAAACTTTCTGAGAATGATTATTGTGAACATGAGGATGACATGCATAACCAAGGGCATGATGCTTTTGATGAAGACTCATCCATGTTTGACAAAGATGTTGAAGACAACTATTGGACATGTATGGAAAATCTGATCTATGATATGTACAGAGAAGGGAGTATTGATTCAGAAACTTTTGAGAGCCTTGTTGAAAATCTCATCAATGACATGTCCACAGAAGGAAGTGTTCATTCAAAGACTTTGGAAAGCCCTAGTATGGAAGAGGAGGATTTAAATTTTTCATATTATAATTCAGAGCCATATTACTTAGAGCCACACAGAAGAATTAATTCTGAAGACTTGGAGAAGCAGTGTTGTGAAGAGTCAGATCAGATGCAATCAATTGAAGATCAGTCTCAACCATCGATTTCACATGCAGTGTTTCCTTATGATTTGGAGTAGCTTGGGGTTTACACACAAAATTAATAGTAGAGAAGCCTTTTTGACAAGTATGATGAAGTGGTTGATCTGCCTCATCATAGTTGTGTGCATTATTCTTATCCAATCCTGGATAGAAGAAGCCTGCGGGAGGACTTGTTAGTTTGGGAAGAAGTTTGATGACATTATTCATGCCCATGATCCCCCATCCAACCCTCCCATCGTGAATACCCATGCAGATTTGTGTTTCTTAAAGGTATCCTTGTTTTGGCTGGTAACCAAACACAAGGGAAAACATGTTTATAGTATATACTGACAAAATGTTAAGGTGCCTGCATTGAATTTATCATTTCACTTAACATTTTAATGGTATCATGCTTAGAGTAGGAAAATAAGCTCCTTAAAGTGAATATTTACTTTTTGCATTGTTTTTTTAGTTTAGTACATAAGAATAAATATTCTTTTTGTTAGTTAAGTTTTGTTTTCATTTACTTTCTAATAAAGGAACTTATGGTTCATTGGTTTTTTAAATTTTTATAAAACTTGTGCTACTGAACATTTGGTCTGTCAAGTTGAGATGCTTTTACAGGAAATTAGAGATTGTGGAGTTCTTGTATCCTCTCCTTGCCTAAAGACCAGATCGAGCACGCGTCTTGCTGTTGGAGCCTGATGCTACCACCAAAATTGTACTTAATTGGACTTTCAAGTGAGCCATCGAAGATTGAACAAGCCTCTTGTTCATTATTAGTGTTCAGAAGTACATGTAGGCTAACTTCGACTTGTTTCAAAATTTTTGCATGTTCATACCCCTTGGGGAAATTGTAATAAGTTGACGTAGCATGATGAACTTTTGTAACAGGGTTGGCCTACTTAGACTTAGTCATCAATACGTTACTCCTGAGTGTTTTTTCCTTGTTAATTATATGTTGCTTTTCAACCACTTATAATTTTTGAGTTTTTCATTCAAACCTTCAATACTGGATTAATTGTCTTGGTGGTTAGGCCTTAGGAGGTTATTAAAGTCTAAGTGTCGATGTATATTACCATGTTAGTCATCATTTTTGAGTCATATGAACATGCATTAGGCCCCCCCTAGGTTTTTTATTTTTTCCATAGATAACAATTTTCCCATAAAACGAGCAATTTTTTAATGTTTTAATTGTTAAAGTTGGAAAAGTCATAAAAGAGGCATTACATGTTAAAATTTTTCATGGGGGTGCTCGTTTTCTAACCCAAAGCACCGATTAACCTCAAACCCACTTTTGAGAGAAAATGCGTGATTATTTATCACTTAAATTAAATTTCTCTCGAAAAGGGAAAAAAACAGTGTTCCATGGGGACTCACCCCCCAAGTTCGGGACCTTGCCCCTCTCGCTCCCCACGCCCCGGGGGCTCCTTCCGAAACATTTCCCCTCGCCCCCAATTTGGCGAAACTTGGGGAAACGTAGGAGGGAGCTCGTCCCCTTGTTTTGAAGCGCGCATCGATGAAGTGGGGGGCTCCTAGGCACTCCAACAGTAATGGTAATGCTAAATTCTTATAGTAAAAGTGGTATTTTCCTTATCTTTCATTTTTTATCCTTTTACTTAAATTTTTAACATTACCATTAATTGTTTTAGAATGTTTGAGAGTGGTTCCAACCTCATCGACGTTCATATGCAAAAAGTAGAATTTTAGATCCCATTCATAATTCAACAAACTTATAGTTTCGAGATTTCAGGATGGCAACGTTTCCACTAGATTTTATCATGTATGAGGTTAAGGGATTGTCATTTAATCAAGTGCATCAACCTGTCTATGTACCTTGATGTTGGTGGTGCTAATTGTTAAACTCCTCTATCACGACCTTAATCAAAATGTACCCTTGAGTCAAACAAAATCACTTATTAAGCATGCTTTTTTTTCTAATTCTACCTTATTTTAATGCTTGGTTTAGGAAGTTTCATCAAAATTGTAGGGTGTTAAGTGATGTCTTTTGAGGATCAACTTCGAGATTCAAGGTAGAGGAAAGCGCTAAAAACCTAGAGGAGTCGGGCACAGGGTGCTATTGATGAATATGATCCCAATATAGGATTAATATTTCACTTTTGCATAATTGTATGTTGGACTTGAAATCCTCAAATAATGTGATGCCCACTAGAATCATGAAGAAATAGGGTCCTCTGGTCACACTTCCTCATTACAACATCTATGCCATGGATTTACACAATGTTGAAGTGTGTTGAATCATTGAAGAATTAGACTGTATTTATAGGGAGTAGCTTAAAGTATATTTATATAGGATGAATTGTTATTGCCGAGATTTATAATATTATTATATTTCTTATAATTTTTATGACCTCGATGTCCTCTCGTCCCCCTTGAATTTCCCTAAAATTTGGGGGTGGTCTCCACACGTCCCCAACATGCGTTTCATCGCTCCCATGCTCTCGCATCCCGGAAACTTGGGGGAGCATTGAAAAAAAGCCATAATAAATAGGGAAATTTTAGATTTTTCTTGGGAAATGCGCCCCCCTAGGCTCCCAATTGCTATTTAAGCAAGCTCCTGCCTCTTCTTTTTCTCATGGTCAAAGAGGACCAAAAGCCTGCTCAAGTTTTGTACTTGTAATCTTGTAATATTTTTATGGCATAATAGAAGGCTTTGGAAGCATATCTTTGGTGTTCGGTATCATTGTGTGTGGATGAAAATTGTGTCGTTTATGAGGTAACCATTATTTACTTGTTTTATTTGTGCAATTTTTATTAAGCTGTATGCTTGTAAGGAGAGCTACCTCTGAATAGGGTAAGAGATCATTCTTGTTTGATTTATGCTCTTACTGTCTGCTTGTTGTAGATCTCTTAGAGATGGATTTACATTTTGTTTAATTGCATGCTTTCCAAGTTTTTGCTTCCAGCAACACCTCTGCATTTAATGTTCTCTTTGTGAAAGGATTTATAACTGGATGCATGTATGTAGCTTGAAGGGATGGTTGATCTTGGTTGACATCTCGAACTTTCAAGCACTTTCGAAGAGCATAGTCCCTCCACTTTCCAGCAGCAGACTCCACAACCCAAAAAGTTCCTAGGCTTCCAACATCCTTCTATCTCTCTCTCCTTCACTTCTTATCATATTCTTTTTGGTTATGGTTCTTTATATGATTAAGTAAATTGGTTTTCTTTTAAGAGGATATCTAATGGCTGATTTGTTTAAGTACATATATACATCTATACGTCATAGGAAGTTTTCAACATTCATCAGTAACTGGAACAGTTACTCTTCAATGTCTTCATCTTCTGCAACACACAATCACTTGATCCTTTTGCAACAACACTTCGATCTTTCGATTTTTCGTAGCAGCACTTCGATCTTTGATCCTTTGCAACAACATTTCGATCTTCTTGATCCTTTGAAGCAACACTTAGATCTTATCGATCCTTTGCAGCAACACTTCGATCTTTTCGATCCTTTGTAGCAGCACTTCGATCTTCTCGATCCTTCACAGCAACACTTCGATCTTCTCGATCCATTGCAGCAGCATTTAGATCTTCTCGATCCATTGCAGCAGCATTTAGATCTTCTCGATCCTTTGCAACAGCAGTTCGATTTTTTGATCCTTCATCGCCACGCTACCTGCAGTACACATGATCTCTTTGTGGGATGATCAATCCCTATCACTTTAGGACATAGGTCCAAGGATGATGCAATCCTCCATCAACCTACTCCTCCTTAACAAGGAGGGTCCATAGTATCGACCAGCTGAATCATCTACAACTGAATGTAGATATCGATCGCACCTAGATGCAGGCCCTATTGTTCGTAAGGACTCATCGTGGAACATTCTCAACTTCCAAAGCTAGGATCACTCCTAAGCGAGTGTTACACTACGACGTCCGTGAGGACTCATCATAGAGCATCCTTAGCACTGAAGCAAGGACCACTCCCAAGCGAGTGTTATTCTATGGCATCTACATATAAAGGTAGCTATACTCTCCATACAAGAGTAACGTCTGTTGTCTGCCAAGATGCACACCAGCAGCAGAAATCTCTCGAAAGCTATTCCCTCACTTCAAGTGGGGAAGGTGTGGCCTTGGGGGCAAGCAATGAGCCAGGTATTGTCACCTGAATCCCAGCTCCTTCGTTTAGGCTAACTCCTAACGAAGCCAAGGGGGGTAGTCCCTAACAAAGAGTTTTCTATGGCTCTATGTTTTTTTAAGTGTTTTTGGTGTTGTGATGCGGATGGGTGTTTTTTAGGAGTTTTTGAATGATTACAACTTTATAATGATGAAATAAAATAATCACACGATAAATGCAATATCACAAGATTAAGGAAACAACCACTTGATAATTCAAAGCGAGACAACCACGATAATATAAATGCTCCAGATAGATAAAAGGAAAATGAAAATTGATGACAAGGACCAGTGCCTTATGGAGTCAAAGATAGTCTTAAGTACTTGGGTTGCTTGATACAAGAGTTCAAAGTGGTAACATTTGTAACATCGTTTTGCAATTGTTCTTGGTTTATTTTATTGTAAATTTTATGTAATCTTGCTTTAGGTGTCTAGGAAACCTAACCGGAAATACTTTCAGTGGCTCTGTTCGAAGACATGACGGACCTGTCTGGAATCACAAAACTAGGTGTTCAGAGAATTTAACCAACGAGTGTCTAGATTGGGTTGCCCGACACCCACACTTGGAATTTGCCCACTACCGGAGTATTTATCGAGATAACCTCGGTGCGTTGGTTATGGGGTTGAAAGTTTTATTCTGTTGAATCTTGTAAGATAAACAGTCCAATGTTGTTTCTGAGTGCTCCGATTTTTAGGTCGGTTAGAGCATACTCCGGCAAGGAAACAACAAGATAAATTCGAATTTTATTATAAGGGAGAGATGAGTTGCGAATTTTAATTAGAACAAACAGGAATGCTCTCCGATAGAGAGTGCTCTTGATCCTGCCTTATGGCCTGATTCAAGAGACTCATCTAACGTACATGTAATGCAATGCAATAGATAAAATGCTCTCCAACAGAGAGTGCTCTTGACTCGTCTTGCGACAGGTTCAAGAGACTTATTTACACTATATGAGATGCAAGTTACAAATAAGGAACACAAGTGATAGCTCAACAAATAACAATGTAAGACCGAAACTAGCAATTAGTGTTCTAAGCAAAAATGAAACTAATCTAGGTACTTGAAGCAAATCTAAGCCAAGAATACACAAGACACTATTCCCCAAATGGGGAAGAAACACAAACTATGGGAGGCTTTATCCCACTTAGCCTTATTTTATTAATCAAATACAACTTTTGAAGATTTTCAACCTTGGAATGAAAAATGAAGATGGTAGAAGTGACTTTTAGACGGGCTCTTAAGAGCTTTACAAAAAAGGAGAGTGTTTAAGTCTTCATGGTTTTGGTCTTGGTTTCAAATCTCCTCTTGGTTTTGCAATCTTCTTCTTCTCTTTGATGATCTCTTCTTTTTCTTCTTCAAGTCCCCTTCTTGAGTTTGCTTTTGCTCAAACCTACAACACAATGCAAATCACACTACAAACACCCTTTAGCATTAGTTAAATCAAAATAAAAAGGAAACTAGATGCAACTAAGATCTAAGTATCAAAAATGAGATGCAACTTTTACAATGAGATCTTAAGTGCAAAACAACTTTTAAATGGAATTTTTTCTTTAATCTCTTTGAAATGAAACAAAATGCAAACAACTAAGAGCTATGAGGAGAAAAAGAGGAAGGAAAGTGGAGCGAATGGGAGCAAAGAGGGCAGTGAACAGTGGCTGCAAAAAAGAGAAAAGAAGAGGGCTGAAAAACAGTAAAAGAGGGCAACGAAAGACAAGGAAGAAGAGGGCTGAAAAACAAAAAAAGAGGGCAGCGAAAGATAAGAAAGAAGAGGGCTGAAAAATAGTAAAAGAGGGCAGCGAAAGACAAGGAAGAAGAGGGCTGGAAAACAGTAAAAGAGGGCAGCGAAAGACAAGGCAAAAATGAAGGGGAGGAAACCAAAAACGAAAGTAGGGAAGGTGCTTTAGGGCTTCCAAGGTAACCAAGTGACCAAGTTTTAATGTAGTTTGTAGGATGGAACTTGAAGCAAACCAAACCCTTAGTGCCTCCTTCTTGAAATAATCCAAGCTGTGTAGATCCTGAAAAGAAAACTAATGTTAAACAAACAAGCTTGTGATCCTGAAGATGAGCTAGATACAACTGATCTCACACCCTTCTCCAAGATGGCAAATCCTGTCCAAAATCAAACCACTCAAAACAACCCAGTGAGATGAATCAACTAGCATGCCAAGCATATAAAGATTCCTCAACATTAATACAACTGAATATTTCTTGCTCATGAAATCTTGATACAATAGCATAATCAACCAAATTA
This sequence comes from Pseudotsuga menziesii, assembly GCA_001517045.1. NCBI lineage: Eukaryota > Viridiplantae > Streptophyta > Pinopsida > Pinales > Pinaceae > Pseudotsuga > Pseudotsuga menziesii. Next base: position 604,080 of record LPNX010156624.1, read on the forward strand.
TCAACTGTAAGTGGGAGATTTTACATTCTATAAAATAAACTTCTAAAACCAATTGATTTGATCACACATAAGCATTTGAATCGAAAAAATATGAAAAGCATTCACCTCACAAAGTTCATTCACCACTAGCACCAAGTCACATGGACCTCCAAAGTCTTGATCTTATTCCAAATAATGAGCATAAAGCAATTACAAAATTCTACAGAATAAGTTTACAACAAATGATCCATCTTAAGAGAGAAAAAAGCGCCTCTTTATATACAAAAACCAAGCCCCAGGGAGGACTTTATGAACTGAAGATCAACTCAGCATGTAACTGAGTTGAAGTGAACCTAAACTGAGCTGAACCCCTGCTAAAGTGAAGAGGAACTGGCCGTCTCTACCCAACTTTGTGCCAACCCACCACCAAACACCCACCAACTGAGTGAGTCTCCTTCCACACGTGCGGCCTCTTCAATCTCCTCACGCGAATGTACGGATCATTGGCGTGAAGGCATAATTTGAAGGAGTAAACAAAGTTTAATAATATGATCATTTATGAGAGGGGAGGGGTCCACCCTTACCCCACTCGCATCCACTCACGGCTAGCGTGAGATCCATCTTCACGTCACCCTTTATCTCCCAACCGTCACGATATGCTATGGTTTAATTTTATATCCATTACGTGGAGAGGGGTCCATTTCATGCTAGCGCAACCATCGCATGAGCTAGCGTGAGAGCTCTAGCATTGACGTCACCACTCCCACTTAAAACAATTTGTAACAACTCCTTATCCCAAGTGTAAGTCATAACATGGAATAATTTGTTAATGCTCGAGTGACGTGTACATATGGGGTCCATTCCATGTTAGCACCACCATGCTCATGAGCTAGTGTGAGCCATATACTTTGACGTCAACCTCCCTTGAAATTAATAAATAGCATCCACTTAACCAACGTTTGATTTGCCATGGTTTAAAATTAATATTTATTTGGAGAGGGGTCCACCCAATCCTATTCACACCCCTCCACACAAGCATGGGTCCTCAAAGGCTAGCGTGCGCTTTACTTCACCTTCATGTCACCCTTTTTTTTAAAACAATTCATAACAATGCCTTTTATCCATGGTTTTAACTTATATCATGTGGAAGAGGGTTGTTAACTACTTGGACCCACATGCCAAGTCACTTCCCACTATTAAAATATTAATTTTTGACTTTTCAACTATTTGACTTTTGGTGCATTTTCTCCAGAATTAGCAATTAAATGCCACTCTGATGCTCAGTTAGCTGAATGATGACTTTCGGGATGCTTCAGCTGGCCGAATCATAGTGAAAGTGGCCCCTGGGGTAAAGATGCTGCTCTGGGCTTGAAAATGAGTCCGACGACACCAAAAACGGACTCCGGATCACTCTTTTTTTACATTTTGAATTTTTCCAATTAAACCATTAAAAATGGCTTAAAAAACGAAAAAATTATTTTTTCCCGAAATCAAACGAAACTGTAGGGGGACCTAGTACATTTTCATACGACTCAACCGGAATGCATAGCATGTTGAAAAACATTGACACGAAGGCTCTAATAACCTCCTAAGGCCGAAACACCAAGACAACTACCCCAGCTTTGGAGGTGTGAGTGAAAAACTCAGAAATTATTAGTCGTTTGTTCAACAACCAATAATAACCAAGGGAAAAAACACTTTGGGTTAGTCGGCTTGATGCTTAAGTCCGGGAAGTCGAGCCTTTTATAAAAAATTAAATGCTAAGACATTTTTTACAATTTCCGCAAGGGGGTATGAACATGTTTTTACAAAAAATAAAAATATTAGCCCAAAACTGGCCAACTCTGGAGCACACTAAACTTTTGAACTCTGGAGACGAGAATTCATCATGCTCGATAACTGGCGGCTCAATAGGAAGTTCAACTATTGTACAAAATAGTTGGTAACAACGTCTACAAAGCAGATCTCGACTGTACCTAAGTATCATCCCTATCGTCCGTAAGAACTCATCGTAGGACATCCTCAGCTTCCAAAGCTAGGACCATTCACAAGCGAATGTTATACTACGGTCTCCACAAATGAATGTGGGTACTCTCCATGCGAGAGAAACATTTGCAGCGCCATCCTTAGCTAGTAAGGACCACTCTCATGCACAGAGTGTTATACCTGCAAGATCATCCTCAAGAGAGGATACTATCATCCACAAGTGAATGTCAGATCTTGTCAGCATCTTTTCATACTAGAGCTTCACTGTCATCCTGTCATCGATAACAATTTTATCATCACTCCCCATTTCCTGGGAGGATCCATATCATTAACTTGCTCCCCCTTTGTCTTAGGAGGGTTCATATCTTCGACCTGTTCTTCGTTTCGGAGGAGAGTCCATATCGTCGACTTGTTCCTCCTTTCCGAAGAGGGTCCATATCTTCATCATTCCTTCTTGCAAGGAAATTTTTCTAGTCCCATCACTGTTCCTCCTTGCGAGGAAAGTCTTTTCTATTACACCAAGCTTGTCACGAAAATATTCAAACTTTACTCGAGATAGAGGCTTGGTCAGCACATCAACAACTTGCTCATATGTAGTCACATACTGGAGATTTATAACTCTCTTTTGTACCATATCCCTAAAATAAAAATATCGGATTTCTATGTGCTTTGATTTATCTTGGAACATGAGATTCTCTGTCATCTTTATTCAACTCTGGTAGTCAGAAAGAATCATTGTGGTATCCAACTCCATGTCAAATAGTCCTAACATCAGTTTCCAAAGCCATATCGCTTCATTACTAGCGGAGCAAGCTGCTATGTACTCTGCTTCAGCCATGCTGAGAGCAACACTGGACTGTTTCTTACTAAACCATGAGATCATGGCGGATCCCAGACAATAACATCCACCTGAGGTGCTCTTCCTGTCAGCGACACTTCTTGCCCAATCTGAATTTGTATAACCATATGATCTGTAGTCGTGATCTCTACCATAGTAAAGTCCCAAGTCTATCGTACCTTTTAGGTATCTCATCACAAGCATTGCAGCTATCAAGTGAACCCGTCTAGGTTTAATTAGATACTGACTTAAGGTGTTCACATCAAAGCATATATCTGGCCTTGTATTCGTCAGATACATCAATGACCCAATAAATATGTCTGTACTGAGTCATGTCCACTAACTCTGATGATTCATTAGATAACAACTTCAAGTTGGTGTCCGTGGGTGTGGCCATGGCTTTACAATCCAACATATCAAATCTTTTCAAGATTTCCATTGCATACTTTCCCTAGTTCAGAAAGATTCCTTCTGGGCTCTGCCACTCTTCCATCCCGAGGAAATAATGCATCAATCCAAGATCTTTCATCTTGAATTCTTTAGCTAGCTCCTTCTTGCTCTCTGTGATTTGTTTCCCATTTCCTGTCAGAAATAGATCATCTACATACAGTAAGAAAATGACAGGTTCATCATCCATAACCTTCATGTAAAGGTTAGGATCAACTTTACTCTTGGTAAAGCCCAAGCTTGTCAAGAAGGTATCTATTCTACCATACCAAGCTCTAGGAGCTTGCTTGAATCCATACAGAGCCTTTTTCAACTTACATACATGAGTCACTTTGTCTTCTACTTCAAATCCTTGTGTTTGTTCGATGTAAACCTCTTCCTCAATCATATCATTCAGGAAGACTGTCTTTACATTCGTTTGGTGTAGATCCTGCTTCATCATGGAAGCAAGTGCCATAATGGTTATGTTGGAAGTGTACCTTACTACTGGAGCAAATGTCTCTTCATAATCAATCCCCTATTTCTGAGAGAATCCTCTAGCCACAAATCTTGCCTTGTACTTTTCAATACTTCCATCAACATCATGTTTTATCTTGTAGATCCATTTTGAAGATACCACACTCTTGTTTTTTGGTTTGGGTACTATATCCCAAACATCATTCTTCATTATTGACTGGTATTCTTCCCTCATTGCTTCCACCCACTCTTTCTTTTGAGCAACTTCCTCATAGCTAGTGGGTTCTCGATCTACAAGGTCACACATCAAAGCTACATAACTGGAATATGGATTTGATCTTTTGCTTGTTCCTGTGGAGCCTTCTGGATCTCCATATCTCTCTGCTTCTCATATGATTTCTCTTACCCAAGTAGGTTTTCTCTTTCGAGACATATCCATAGTAGGGGGTTCCTGAGGTTCTAGCATAGCATGATCTTTAGATGCTACTATTTCAGGAGAGGGTTCAACTTCTACCATTCAAGGAGGTACATCTTCTTCATGTGCTTCTTCAATTTGACATCTTCTGGATTTCTTAAGAGCTATCTCTTCATCAAATGTTACATCCCTACTAATCTCGATATGATGGAATCCTGAAATGTATATCCTGAAGGCTTTAGAGACTTCGCAGTATCCAACAAATATTCCCTTCTTTCCAAAAGGACCTGACTTGGTTCTCTTCTCTTTCGGAATACTGGGCAGCCAAATATCTTGAGATGGCTTACTTTGGGTTTCTTTCCTGTATACATCTCTTAAGGAGTCTTGAATCCAAGAGCACTGTGAGATAATCTATTCTGCACATATACAGTTGTTCTTGCTGCTTCAACCCATAGGTGCATGGAGAGGTCTTGGTCATGAATCATTGTCTTCACTGCTTCCATAATGGTTCTATTCTTTCTTTTCGCAACACCATTCTGTTGAGGATTATAGGGAGTGGTTAGTTCCCTCTTGATTCCTGCCTCCTTGCAGAATGCTTCATATTTTTTTGAAGTATATTCTCCACCATTATATGATCTCAGTGTCTTGATTCTTCTTTTTGATTGGTTCTCTATCAAGGCTTTCAATTCCTTGAATTTCCCGAACACTTCACTCTTGTTCATCAATAAATGTGACATAATATTCATATCCACTTAACGATATGGAGGGCATAGGACCATATACATCAGAATGAATTAGTTCCAACGTAACTTTAGTCTTTGTTTCACTTTTTGGAAAGGGATTCTTGATGTAAGTTCTCTCATGATCAATCTTTAGATCTGGTAACATTGTTACCACCTTCCTCACATAGGGTAGTACTTTGTAGTTGATGTGAGCAAGCCTCCTATGCCATAGTTCATTTGAGCTGGTAGTCTCATGGACAAGGGCTGCCTCTAGATGTGCTTTGAGTTTGTACAGTCCTCCTTCTTCTTCACAAATGACCACAACATCTTCAAGTGTCTTTCCTTTGGATCACATAAGTACTTGTCCACTCTAAAAGCAACTCTATATCCTTTCTTATCTAGAGCTGATATAAAAAGTAAGTTATTTTTCAAACCTGGTACATACAGTACTTCCTTCATCTTCATGGAAGTCCCAGAGTCAAGTTTGTAGCTTGATTCACCAATACCTTTGATGGGATATTTATAGTCATCTCCTAATGATACTTTCTGCGGAGAGCTCTTCTCTTCAAGTCTTGACAGAGTCTGCTTCTTCCCTTTCATGTGCTTTGAAGCACCACTATCAATAAGCCATGTATCTTCTCCAGGTGTTACAGACCCAGAGAGTGCGGAGAATAGTACATATTCTTCTACATCTTCTTCTCTAGTTAGTCTCTTTCAAGGTCTTTCTTCTTCTTTATCCTCATCTTCAGCTAGATGGGCATGATGTCTTTTGTTGTTTTTCTTCATTGGTGATGGACACTCTGGCAAGGTGTCCTATCTTATGACATTTGTTGCATTGATAATTTGAGTAATCTTTCTTTTGATTTACTCTTTTCTTTTGAAACTTCTTCTTTGAAGGTGTATGACTACCCTTCTGGAAGTTTGATTGTTTTCTTCCTTTAGTATGGATGGCTAGAGCCTGATCATCTTCTTTGAGTAGAGCTTCTCTGTTAGCTACTCTAGCTTCTTCTTGAATGCAATCTTCCTATACTATGTCAAACTTCATACTTTCTTTTGTGGCACACAAAGTCTGTATGAATGAATCCCAAGGTCTAGTGAGACCATTGAGAGCAGTCATAACTAGTTCATCCTCATCAAGGGTGTCTCCAATAGCACTTAGTTGTTCCTTGAACTGTGAGACCTTTGTAAAGTAGTCTTGAATTGATTCTCCTTTACTCATCTTGGTGCCCTTTAGTTGAGCTCTCAAATTCATCTTTCTGTTGATGTTCCTTCCCTCATACATTCTGGAAAGTGTATCATACATTTTGTTTGGTGTCTTCTTAGATGACACTTGAGGGATCAAGTGATCTTTGATAGAATCAACAATGATCCTCATTGCCTTGATTATGTCTTGTTCATGCTTCTCCTTAGATTCATCTTCTTTTGGTTCTGCAACTTCATCATTGATGTAGTTCTCAAGGCCATTCTTTTTTAGAATGAGACCAATCCTATACTTCCATGCTAGGAAGTTTTCTATGCCTTCCAGCTTGTCCTCAAGCTTAGTGCTTGGGGCGATCCTGTCCAGGAGGTCACTAAAAATTGAATTTTATCAAATGAAAAATTGACCTTACCAGGAGATGTGCTTGTCTGAGACAAGTTGGTTGGTCCAACTGATTTCTGGAGATCCCAAATCTCCACCCTTCAAAACTTGCATGCGAGGTTGCAGCTTCTGCAGAATTTTTGGTTATGGTTTTCTGCAGTTTTCTGGTTCAGGGCCAAACTAGGGTTTGGCTTTACTAGAGATTCAACCACCCAAAAAATTCAATCTTGGGGTCAATAGATGCACTCTAGGGAGGCACAACTTTCTATGCAAGCAAATCTTCCAGATTCCAAACTTTGCAGAAACCCTAATTTCTTCTGGAGGGAGAGGAGAGAGTTTCACCTTGTGAAAGCTGTCCTATTCAGGCTAGCTCTGATACCGTGTTAAGATTTCATATGCTAGACTAGATATCATTACTGTTTAATACAAATTCACAACAGTAGCATATGCAGAATCACTGAAAGAAACACAATCACAAGATAGACACAGTATTTAACCTAGGAAACTCTCAAGGGGAAGAAAACCCATCAAAACTTCCTTTGTATTAGATGTATAAGATAAAACCCAAAAAACAGGTATTCTCCTCCTTGTTGATCTGTCTCTCTCTCTCCTATGCACTACTCAAGTGAGTGAGTCTTATGTTTTAATGAGGAACCCAATTCCTCTATTTGTAATTTTATACACTTTATGTCAATTGACTTTTACCCTAACTAGTCAGCCCCACTAAACTGTCTAGGCGGACTTCACCTAGGAAGACTCAAAACAGTATTTTATATTATTCATTGGGGTACTAATGACCCGACTTACAATGGAGGCTTTACCTCATGACTCTATGATGACCAACTACAATAGTAACATCCTGTCGGAGGAATAATAACATCTCCCTTGGGATACACCAGTAAAATACATTTAGAATATCCTTTGAAGTTACAATATTTCAACATCAGTCACGATAAAAAGGGGATACTTGGTGGCTAGCCTAATAGGAAAATCTCTTAGAAAGTTTTTCTCGAAAATCGAGAGGTTTTACTAAACACACTACAAAGTTAGGGGGCTACTCCAAGCAGGCTAAGCCTCGCCTTGTTGGACACTTGGTAGTGTTGTAGTGCACTCATTCTAGAGGATAATTTCTCGAGTGGGCCAAACCAAAATAAACCCACTTTAATTCACTCTAGATCATAATAATCTAAAATTGTGAAGAAGCATTTGCAGAATATTTTTGTTTCAACATCAACTATTTAACTTTATTGGCATTGGTGTAATAGGCCAAGTTGCCCCCTGTGAAGCACCAACAAAATTGATTGGAGCAATAAAGCTGGAATTGGAACAACAATTTGATAAATTTGGAGCAGACAAGACTAAACAGGCTGAATAAATGCTGAAATAGGGAGGAAGAAACAACACGCCATGATGAGTGAATCTAGTTCAAATCCTAGCTTTGGTGTTGAAGACTCTTCATCTATCCCTTCTTCCAATGTTTACCCTTTTTGTTATGCTCCTCCTACTCATTATAACCAACCTAAAAAGAGGAAGAGAACCATTCCAAGTAATTTTCCTACACCTTCCCCCACCTTCGCTAGTGCCTCTCAATCGAGTCAAACTCAATCGACCTTAGACAACAATTGGAAGAATTAATTCAAAGAAGCTGCTTATGAATACATAGCCAGATGTTGGTATGACGTAGATATCTCTTTCATGTTGCTCACTTACCTTATTACCAACCTATGTAGGATTCCATTGTTGCTGATGGTAAGGGCTTCAAAGGCCTTAGTATGCATTACTTGTGGGGATTTGTTTTGAACAAAGAAGTTGTGTCCATAAATGAATACTTGAAGGGATTTAGAGAGTCATGGGTCAAAATAGAATGTACCATCATGTCAGATGGATGGACCAATTGAAAGAACTCCACTATACTAAATTTCCTTGCCTCTTGCCCACAAGGAACCATGTTCTTGAAATCAGTTGATGCATTGTGGTTGTAGGGGTGGTCAATGTTGTTAAGATCATCACACATAATGCATGTAGCTGTGTTCTTGCTGGCAAGATGTTAGAGAGCAAATACAAAACCATATTTTGGACCCCATGTGGTGCACGTTCCATAGATCTCATGCTTGAGGATATAGGAAAACAAGATTGGATCAAGAATATTGTAAAGCATGCTAAGAGCATTACAAAATACATCTCTACAACCACTCATGAATATTGAACATAATGAAAAAAACACTAAGGGAAGAGAACTTCTTAGGTCTACCATCACAAGATTTGTAACTCATTTCGTGTAATGTCCCCTTCCAACTAAACCACCCCGAGAACACCCGTTAACCTATCTTATTCCCATAGGTTCGAGCGGGTCTTAAAGAAAAGGAAATAACTGAGGATTGATAGCACTAGGAGCAGAAAGGTACATCAATTCAGTATTATTAAGTCATCAGTGTAGAAAGAAGGCCATCAGACTTCATATCCTAAAGGATGCTGAGCATGCAGACCTTTTTTAGTCAGTATTAAAGTCAACATCAAATTAGAGTTGCATGCATGCAAAAGTGAAGCATAAACCCTAAACGTGACATGCAAACCCTAAAAGCATATGAAGATCTATTTAAGAAGGGTTATGGGACTAAATGAAATATCTATTGTTATTGTTGATTGATTTTGGAGTTTCAAGCAGCAGCACAGCATGCAGCCGTGGCAGTTGGGGTTGGAGACGGTGTCTTCAGGTAGGGAGGGTTCGGCAATGAGATATCTGCCCTAGTCTCTTATTGGGATAGATCATCCAGGTTTATCCATTGTATCCATCATATACTACAGTACTCGGAGATCCAGCGCATTTCGAAGGGTTATTAACAGATCCATGTTTGCAGCCGGAAGTAGTGGGGAAAACACAGAAGGATTCGCTGAGACCACAAAAGCCAGTCTTTCCTCCACATGTCAGCTTCCTCTTTCTTTGCAGACCTATCCTATGGTATGCAGTGATTATTAGCCATCAATTTGCTCACTTGGAGAAGCTGTCAGCCAAACAGATTAGTTGGGGGCGTGAGCAGCAAACCTGCTAATCAATTCGCGAGGGCACTTAGAGGCAGCCAAACATCTGCATGTGCCAAGCCATCTCTCTGGCATCAGCAGACAGACAAGCTCAGAAAGTTTCAACCCGAACGGACCTCTCCTCCTACAAAAACGTCACCTTCAGTCTGGAGGGTTTTTATGGTACTGCGGGGTGGTAACACAGGAGGAAAAGAGCATTATTAGACCACCCATCTGAATCCTTATGCATGCAGCTATCTCTAGAGTCATTATCAGCCAGAATATTAGTGGTAAGTGTTAATTTCTCTCTACAAAACCCTAACCCTAATTCAATGATATTTTAGGGCATTTTTGCATGGTGAGTTTGCATGCACAGTTATTTTGCAAATTTGTATGAGATGAGTGTGCGAGTTAGCACTATCATAGAACAGTAGAGAATATCAGTATTTGGGATATTACAGTGGTATCATAGCATGTTCCTTGCCAGCTGTGGGCTTGAACATGAGAAGTAGATGAATACAGAAGAGGACACTTTTGTAACCTATAGGAGAAGGAAGAGTAAGTACACGGAGGAATTTGAGGATATCCAACTAGAAGATACCAACTCAGACATGGACCCAACAGGTATACACTCTGACAGTGGAAAAGGAACGGGAGAAGATGAGGACAGGATGGAGTTTCGCAACCTAGTAAGCACATTGCAAAACCTAGCTAAAGCGCAAAAGGACGTATTGAATGCAATCAACAGATTGTCGACGAAACCAGAACCCGGTAATAGCAGTACACCTCTCTCACTGGTAGATAGAGGGTCTACAAGTAGTAGTGGGAAGCACGCATACACCAATATGCAAAACACACCCCACAAGACCTTCGAACAGGCCTACTATGCCTCACTTCCTAGTAGATGCAGTAGCAGGACCAGTCATGCCAACAGAACCCAATGAACCATTTGGGGCTTATCTACAAGAATACGAGGATTTGGGAGATGAGTTCCATTCAACCATGACTTTCTCAGATTTCTGCAACATGAAAAGCAAGAGTAGGCCGAGAGGGTTCAATAGAGCATTCAATCAGAATTTTGGGTTGCAACGCACATTGGGGAGACTGACTATCGCCAAATTTGATGGGACATCCAGTTGTTCAACCAGGATTTGGGTACATAAATTAGACACCTACTTCCACCTTAACCGCATGATAGAGATAGATGCAATCAAGTTGGCTACTTTACATTTAGACGAGGAAGCACATGAGTGGTGGTACCACGGATTGGTGACATTGGGTCACAACACTATCACTTCCTACAGTGACTTCACACAAAGGCTCATGGAGCGATTTGATAAGAAGGACCCAGGGATTCATTTCAGGGATCTTGCCCAGCTCAAGCAGACAGGTAGTGCCGAGACATTCATATTCGAATTCCAGAGAGTTTCAGTTATGGTATCTGACATATTAGAGAGTCGGTTGATTATACTATTTACGGAGGCACTATCCGAGCCACTCCGCGGATGGGTGAAGGCTTACAGGTCAATTTCTTTGCAAGACGCTATTAGTAGGACTCTAGACCTACAAGATTCTGTACCAAAGAACACATAACCGCAAAGAACTACCAGTCTCCTGGAAAACAAGGAAAAACCTACCCATCTTCCAGAAATCAGGGAAAGGATAATCCCACAGAGGGAATGGTTGAACGAGGACACACGACGGGATCTGAGAAGGAAGAACTTATGTCTTGCTTGCAAAGAACCTTGGGTACCAAGCCACAGATGTATGGGTAGAGGGAAAGTACACCTCATCTAGGTACTTCTAGATAGCAGTGAGGAAGATGAGTCAGAGCAGAAACCGGATGGAGAAATACACAGTACAAAATTGGAACAATTGCCACAGAGAGCCACTATTGCTACCCTCACAGGAGTCCCCACCCTCCATACTATCAGGATCAAGGGAAGTATCTAGGGACAACGTTCCATTGCTTTGATTGATGGTGGGGCCACCCACAACTTTATAGATGCCTCTTGGGTAGAGAGAAAAAGATTTCCCACTGAGGACTTTGAGGGCTTTACCGTTGTCATGGTTGGCAATCACAAGATGAAATGCACACAGAGAATACTTTAGTTACAGGTACAACTTGGGAATTATACATTGGTGGACGACTTTTATGTGGTAGATGTGCCAGACACGAGCATTGTTTTGGGAGTACAATGGTTGTACTCAATTGGGAAATATTCAACCAACTACCAAACATTAGAGATGGAGTTTGTAATATTCCCAAATCCCGATATTTTCTATTTCTAAGCAAAGGGGCTGATACAACTGGGCATGCAAACTGCCATGCAAAAATCCCTATTTTATAGGAAAAATTAGGGTTAGGGTTTGTGAGATAGAATGAACACTTACCACTGATAAGCCGGCTGGACTGCTCCGGAGAAAGTATGCAAGCACTGAGAGATGGATCAGAGATGAACTGATCTCCTTTGCTTACGGTGATCCCCAGCAGCAAGACGCTCAATCAGAAAAGGATGACGCCCTCAGGGAAGGAGGTGTCCGATGGAGCTGCGGATTTGCGGGCTGATAGCCTTTCCGTGCCGGAGAGAATGCCTGATACAAGAGTGATTTCTGAGTCCTCTAGGCAGGATAGCGACTTGCTTCTGAGAGACCGCTGCTCATGCCCCTGGAATCCCGAAACTGCTGATAACTGTTCCAGATGAGCACGGAGGGGTTTGATAATCACCGGGTACCGGAGTATGATGCTGATGATGAGAATGGTGCCTGAGTTATGGAAGGAAACTGAGATCTGAAGGCCTCACCACTGATTAGGGCTTTCCGGCTGAAAAACCCCCTTTTACGGCTGCACTCGTGTCCCTGCAACGATCTATACCATATGCTAGATAACTGATGAATGAATGAAGAACAAGTGGTGAACCAGTATGGCTTACCCTGAATAAGACTAGGGCAGATGTTTCACTGCCGAAATCCTGTTAGCTGAAGACTCCGTCTCCAACCCCAACTGCTGTGCTGCATGCTGTGCTGCTATCCAAGAGCTCCCAAAATAATCATAATCAAAAGTGAAGTCTCCTCTCGCTTTATCCTCAATTTATAAAGTTCAACTGCGCAAAACCTAATCTTTGACCTAATTAGGTCACTTTATTTTCTAATTTGCCTTTGACTTGCATGCATGCGAATGGAGACTTAAAGAGTGCATGCATCATTAAATAATGCTTGGATGGCATGCACGAAGGTGGCCTTTGGCCCTTCTTGACCAAATGATGATGCCCTAGATCTTCTATGGATGGCATCAATCCTCAGTTGATTCCTTAGTTGGCAGTAACCGCTCGAACCCACAGGAATCACATAGGTTAGCGGTTTTGGGCCTCAAGTCCTAATTGGAAGAGGACATTACAGTCCTCCCCGCTCGAGATTGCTTGTCCTCAAGCAACTTCAAACTGGGATGCTGCAATACCTGTTCACCTTCCCAGGTGGCATCCTCTAGCGGTAGTTCTTTCCATTGAACTAAGTATTCCCTGATTACTCTGTTTCTGGGCTTCCTCTCTCTAGTCTGTATGATCCGTTCGGGAATCAGTATCAGCAGTCCTTCATCATCTAAAGGGGGCAATTCGGTGGATGGAGCAATGTGTTGCCCAAGGGTCTTCTTCAGACTAGATACATGGAACACATTGTGAATTTTGCTCTCTTGGGGAAGTTCTAGTTCATATGCCACCTCTCCCACCTTCTGAATTATTTTGTAGGGTCCATAGAAGCGGGGTTTTAACTTATCTGCTCCTTTCTTTTTAAGAGAAGACTGTCTGTAAGGATGGAGCATTAAGTAGACTAAATCCCCTACCTCAAAGCTTCGCTCAATCCTGTGTTTATCGGTATTCATCTTCTGTTGATTCTGGGCTGTTTGTAAATTCTCTTTCAATACTTTCAGGATGTCCTGACTATCCTGTATCCAATCCTTATCCTTAGGAGCCCTACTGTCTCCAAATGCCAAATCTGCATAGTCCAAGGCCTCATAACCATATAATGCCTTAAAAGGGGTCATCCTAATAGACATGTGATAAGTAGTGTTGTAGCAATACTCCCCTAGGTGTAGCCATTTGATCCAGGTTTGCTGCTGCCCTGCTACATAGTTCCTTAGATATCCTTCGATCCACTTGTTGACTATTTCTGTTTGCCCGTCACTCTGGGGGTGATAACTCGTACTAGTAGCCAGTTCGGTCCCCACCAATCTGAACAGTTCCTGCCAGAAGGCACCCGTGAATCTGCTATCCCGATCACTGACAATGGTCTTAGGTAACCCGTGTAACCTGAAGACCTCCCTGAAGAATAACTCAGCTACTTGAGCTGCCGAGTAGTCTGATGATATCGAGAAGAAATGTGCAAACTTGGTCAGTCTGTCAACTACTACATATAAACAATCTCGCCCTTGGACCTTGGGCAAGCCTGTAATAAAGTCCATGGAGATGCTTTCCCACTTCTGTTCTGGAATCGGTAGTGGCTGGAGTAACCCTACTGGATGGGTGTTCTCAATCTCGTTCTGTTGATAGATGCTACATTCCCGGACATGCTGCATAATCTCCCCCTTGAGGCCCTTCCATGAGAACCTTTCTCTGATTTGCCTGTAGGTCTTTAAGAAACCTTGATGCCTTGATAAAGGAGAATCGTGGGCTGCCTGAATGATCTTTTTCCTCAATGTGGATTCTGGAACGAGGTATATTCTGTCTTTGTAATAGATGATGTCATCCACAATCCTGTACCTGTCATCCTGAATTTGCCTGTCCAATAATTCACAAGCGAATTTATTTTTGGAGTATTCCACTAGGAGAAGTGCCCTCCAATCCGTGGATATACTACTGAGAGATAATGGGGTTGGACGCCTGGATAATGCATCAGCTACTACATTAGTCTTACCTTTCACATACTCGATCTCAAAATCATAGGCTTGTACCTTCCTGACCCATTTCTGCTGTCGCTCATTCAGTTTCTTCTGCTCCAGGAAATACTTGAGGCTGTTATGATCAGTTTTGATTTTGAACTTACTGCCCACCAGGTACTGTCTGAATTTTGTGAGAGCATGCAAGATGGCCAGCATCTCTTTGTCATATATGGAGTAATGGCGCTCGTAGTTCTTCAGTTTACGGCTATCAAATGCAATACTGTGATGATTCTGCATCAACACTGCTCCTAACCCTTCCCCTGAGGCATCACATTCCACCACAAAAGGTTGTGAGAAGTCTGGTAATGCTAGAACTAGACAAGAACTCATAATAACCTTCATCTCCTCGAAAGTTTTCTGTGCTAAGTCTGTCCAAGTGAATGCTCCTTTCTTGGTGAGATCTGTGAGGGGTGCTGCAAATTGGGAGAATCCTTTAACGTACCGACGGTAATAAGTACACAGACCTAGGAACCCTCTCAACTCTGTAACTGTTTTTGGCGCAGGCCAATCTCTGATGGCTCGAATTTTCTCCATGTCAACCTGTACTCCTTCTGCATTGATTACGTGTCCTAAGTACAGCATTTCCTTCATACCAAACTCACACTTGGACATTTTTGCATATAGCAAATGCTCTTCTAAAATACTCAATGTTTCGTCCAGGTGTTTCAGATGTTCTTCCCAGGTTTTGCTGTAAATTAGGATGTCATCAAAGAATACAAGCAAAAATTTACGTAGCTGTGCTCGGAAGGTGTGGTTCATATATGACTGGAAAGTGGCCGGAGCATTGGTAAGTCTGAAGGGCATGACCAAAAACTCATAGTGACCATAATGACATTGGAAAGCTGTTTTAGAGATGCCCTGGTCCCTTACCCTGATCTGATGGTACCCCGAGCGAAGATCGATCTTGGATAAGTATTGAGCTCCTCAAAGCTCATCCATGAGTTCGTCAATTCTGGGATTTGGATACCTGTTCTTAATGGTCTTTTTGTTAAGTGCTCGATAATCGATGCACATTCGTAGTGTGCCATCCTTCTGCTTGAATAGTACTACTGAGGATGCAAAGGTGCTAGAACTGGGCCGAATATATCCAAGCTCCAATAATTGTTTGATGGTTTTCTCCATCTCATCCTTGTACCTTTTGGGATGCCGGTAAGGAGTGGTGATGACTGCTTGTGTTCCCTCCTCTAGCTCGATGATGTGTTCAAACCCTCGGTCTAGTGGTCTACCTGATGGAAGGTCCCGAAAAACCTTTTCGTGTTTCTGTAGCAAGGCTTGAATGTCACTTGGGTGTTGTGTGCTGGTCTTTGGGGGTTTCCTATAGGTGACCAAACATTTTGTAGCCCATTCTATATCATCCTGTCAGAGCACTGCCTCCATTCTCTGTGATGAGACCGGTTTTGGGGGATAAGTGTTCATGCCCCTCAATACTACCCTTTTGCCATCTGGCCCCTGGAACTCCATTTCCATTGCCCTGTAGTTTGTAGTATATTTCCCTATAGAATAAAGCCATTGAACACCCAATACCACATGAGTATCTGCTACATCCACTACATAGAAAGAGTCTGTCATCTGATAGTTACCTAAGGCAACATTCAGTTTTGGGATCCAGTAGTTGCACTCCATGCTGGAGTTCCTGGCTACTGCTACAGTGAATCCCTTGAACTTCTCTGTCTGAATACCTCTCTTGGCTACCCAAGCGGAGTCAATGAAATTATGGGTGGCTCCCCCATCAATCAATACTTCTACTCTGTGACGCTGTACTACTCCCCTGACCCTGAGAGTATGGAATCTTGGTACTATAGATAATGTAGCAATGACTCCCTCTGGTGTATCACCCTAGTGTGAATCCTCTTCTGTGGCCTCCTGCTCATCGTCGTCCTCATCACTGTCTGAATATACCTCAATGTAGTGGGCCTTCGCCTTCCCTGCACACCTGTGTCCTGGTACCCATGGTTCCTGACAGGTGAAACATAGCTTCTTCCTTCTCAAGTCTTTCCTAGTGTCCTCATCTAACCAAGTTTTCTTGGGCACATCCTGCTGGAAAGGTTTCCTGTCCTTGCCCTAACAGGAAAATTGGTTTTCAGAGGAAATTTGTTTTTGGGCACTGAATCCTGAAGATCCCTTGCCCTGCTAATAGCATCCTGCAGAGTGAGGGGTTTGTAGGCTTTCACCCATCCTCGTAGTGGCTCTATGAGGACCTCAGTGAATAACATAGTCAATCTGCTCTCTGACACATCTGTTACCATAACGGCTAGCCTCTGAAATTCTTAAATGAAAGCTTCTGCACTACCAGTCTGCTTGAGTTGAGCCAACTCCCTGAAATGGATCTCTGGATCTTTCCTGTCAAACATCTCTATGAGTTTCTGAGTGAACTCACCGTAAGAATGTATGGTGTTGTGACCCAACGTCACCAATCCGTGGTACCACCATTCGTGAGCTTCTCCGTCCAGGTGAAGTGTAGCCAACTTAATGGCATCTGTCTCTGTCATGGGGTTGAGTTGGAAATAGGTATCCAACTTTTGGACCCATGTTCTCACTGATCCTCCACGAGTCCCATCAAAGTTTGGGATGGTTAACCTGCCCAAGGTCTTCTGCAGCTCATAGTTGTGATTGAAACGCTTGTTGAAGTTCCTGGGCTTGTTCCTACTCTTCATGTTGCAGAAATTTGAGAAAGACATGGCAGCATGAAACTCATCCCCTAAGTCTCTGTACTCCTGCAAATAAGCCCCAAAAGGCTCGCTAGGTTCTACTTGCATGACCGGGCCCCCTGCTGTATCTGCCAAGGAGTGAGGCATGGTAGGCCTGATAATAGGTCTGCTGTATATGTGCGGAGTGTTCTGGATGTTAGTGTACACCATCTTTCCACTGTTGCTTGAAGATCCCCGATCTACCGGTGAGGGAGGTGTACTGTTGATACCTGTTTCCAGTTTCCCTGATAGTCTGTTGATTGCATTGAGGATTTCTTTTTGTCCTTTGGCTAAATCTTGCAATGCAGAGACCAAGCTGTGAAACTCCATCCGATCCTCCTCTTCTCCTGTTCCTTTTCCCCTATCTGAATGTATACCTATTTGTTCCATGTTTGAATTGGTATCTTCTAGTTGGATATCTTCAAATTCTTCTGTGTATCTATTCTTCCTCCTCCTATAGGTTACAAAAGGATCTCCTTCTGTATTCATCTACTTTTCATCTCTTAAGCCCATAGCTGGCCAAGAGAACAGCTCTGATACTACTGTAATTCCCCAAATCCCGATATTTTCTATTTCTAAGCAAAAAGGCTGATACAACTGGGCATGCAAACTGCCATGCAAAAATTCCTATTTTATAGGAAAAATTAGGGTTAGGGTTTGTGAGATAGAATGAACACTTACCACTGATAAGTCGGCTGGAATGCTCCGGAGAAAGTATGCATTTACTGAGAGCTGGATCGGAGATGAACTGATCTCCTCTGCTTACGGTGACCCCCAGCAGCAAGACGCTCAATCAGAAAAGGATGACGCCCTCAGGGAAGGAGGTGTTCGATGGAGTTGCAGATTTGCGGGGCTGATAGCCTTTCTGTGCCAGAGAGAATGCGTGAGACAAGAGTGATTTCTGAGTCCTCTAGGCAGGATAGCGACTTGCTTCTGAGAGATAGTTGCTCACGCCCCTGGAATCCCGAAACTGCTGATAACTGTTTCGGATGAGCACGGAGGGGTTTGATAATCACCGGGTACCAGAGTATGATGCTGATGATGAGAATGGTGCCTGAGTTTCGGAAGGAAACTGAGATCTGAAGGTCCCACAGCTGATTAGGGCTTTCCGGCTGAAAAACCCCCTTTTACGGCTGCACTCGTGTCCCTGCAACGATCTATACCATATGCAAGATAACTGATGAATGAATGAAGAACAAGTGGTGAACCAGTATGGCTTACCCTGAATAAGACTAGGGCAGATGTTTCACTGCCGAAATCCTGTTAGCTGAAGACTCCGTCTCCAACCCCAACTGCTGTGCTGTTATCCAAGATCTCCCAAAATAATCATAATCAAAAGTGAAGTCTCCTCTCGCTTTATGCTCTATTTACAAAGTTCAACTGCGCAAAACCTAATCTTTCACCTAATTAGGTCACTTTATCTTCTAATTTGCCGTTGACTTGCATGCATGCGGATGGAGACTTAAAGAGTGCATGCATCATTAAATAATGCTTGGATGGCATGCACGAAGGTGACCTTTGGCCCTGGTGGCCCTTCTTGACCAAATGATGATGCCCCAGATCTTCTATGGATGGCATCAATCCTCAGCTGATTCCCTAGCTGTCAGTAACCGCTTGAACCCGCAGGAATCACATAGGTTAGCGGTTTTGGGCCTCAAGGCCTAATTGGAAGAGGACATTATAGAGTTCCTTGCATTAGATGGAAAGAGGGTAGTCCTAAGAGGAATGCCCAATGAAGCTTCAGGGTCAGCCACAACAAAAGGGATGACCACCATATTCAGGCATAAGGACAAGACTCGCACAAGGAAATGGCCAACCCCAACACATAAGACTTCAAGGAAGGAACAATGGTGTGCGAAGGGCTTTCCAGGTAGACCTCCAGACAAAGGTAGGATCATCCCTAGGGGATTTGGACAAGGAGCCAAAACTAGCATGTTCGACCCTCACGAGTATCCCAAAAGATACAAGGAGGGAATCCAGAGAAGGGGTGAAAAGAAACACCAATTCGAAGGAAAAGAAGGGCCACCCAGCAGCTGAATAAACTGGTTGATAAAAATGGACAAGAAGAGACAGGGACAAATGATTCGGTATATTGGTCGAAGATTGCTTGAGGACAAGCGATTTCGAGAGGGGAGGACTGTAATGTCCCCTTCCAACTAAACCACCCTGAGAACACCCGTTAACCTCTCTTATTCCCATAGGTTCGAGCGGGTCTTAAAGAAAAGGGAATAACTGAGTACTGATAGCACTAGGAGCAGAAAGGTACATCAATTCAGTATTATTAAGTCATCGGTGTAGAAATAAGGCCATCAGAGTTCATATCCTAAAGCATGCAGAGCATGCAGGCCTTTTTTAGTCAGTATTAAAGTCAACATCAAATTAGAATTGCATGCATGCAAAAGTGAAGCATAAACCCTAAAAGTGACATGCAAACCCTAAAAGCATATGAAGATCTATTTAAGGGTTGTGGGACTAAAGGAAATATCTATTGTTATTGTTGATTGATTTTGGAGTTTCGAGTAGCAGCACAACGTGCAGCCGTGGCAGTTGGGGTTGGAGACAGTGTCTTCAGCCAGGGAGGGTTCAACAGTGAGATATCTGCCCTAGTCTCTTGTTGGGATAGATCATTTAGGTTTATCCATTGCATCCATCATATACTATAGTACTCGGAGATCCAACACATTTCGAAGGGTTATTAGCAAATCCATGTTTACAGCCGGAAGTAGCAGGGAAAACACAAAAAGATTCGCTGGGACCACAAAAACTAGTCTTTCCTCCGCATGTTAGCTTCCTCTTTCTCAGCAAGCCTATCCTACCGTATGCAGTGATTATCAACCATCAGTTTGCTCACCTGGAGTAGCGATCATCCAAACAGATCAGTTGGGGGCGTGAGCAGCATAACTGCTAATCAATTCGCTAGGGCACTTGGAGGCAACCAAACCTCTGCATGTGCTAGGCCATCTCTCCGGCATCAGCAGGCGAACAAGCTCAAAAAGTTTCAGCCCGAATGGACCTCTCCTCCTACAAAAACGTCACCTTCAGTCTGGAGGGTTTTTACGGTACTGCGGGGTAGTAACAATGGAGGAAAAGAGCATTATTAGACCACCCATCCAGTCCCTTATGCATGCAGCTATCTCTGGAGTCATTATCAGCCAAAATATCAATGGTAAGTGTTAATTTCTCTCTGTAAAACCCTAACCCTAATTCAACTATATTTTAGGGCATTTTTGCATGGTGAGTTTTCATGCACAGTTATTTTGCAAATTTGTATGAGATTGAGTGTGCAAGTCAGCACTATCATAGAACATTAGAGAATATCAGTATTTGGGATATTACATTTCGTCACGTTGCGGTCTCTTCTTTCCCAAGCAAAAAACTTGCAAAAGATGTTTTCATGTGATCACAGGAATACATCTTAGTGGGCTTACAAACAAGATGGAAAAGACATAAAAAAGAAGGTTAATGAGACCACATTTTGGAAAAACTAACAAAGATTGTGAAAATTGTTGAGTCCCTTGTTAAGTTGTTGTAGTTGCTGGATCAGGGAAAATTGGCCATGGGTTATAGATATGAGGCTATGGATCAGGAAAAGGACCTGATAAAGGTAGGTTTTAAGGATGGAGTAGCAAAGTATGGGCCTGTTGCCACCTTTCACACACCTGAGGGGGAACGTGGCAAAAATCTTCAAGCCACTTGGTGTGTCCTTGGGGGCAGGTCTCGAGTCAAGGCTGTCACCTTGTTCTTGACTCCTCTGTTTAGGCCAACTCCTAACGAAGCCAAGGGGGTAGACCCTATTAGTTGCTAAGGCTATTAAGGCTTTAGTGTGATGATGATTTAGTTTTTTTCTAGGATTTTTAACAAGAAATAAATAATTGAACAAGATAATGCAACAAAAATATTTAAAACACAACAACATATAAATTAACATATGATATGTGAAGCACACAGAAACAAATGATTGTATAATGTAAAACAATGCCAAAAATGGAGTCCACAGATAAAGAGTGCTGTTGTATTGCTAAAAAGGGGTGTTGCAAGTGCTCTTGGTCAGTTTTAAATTAATTTGGAGATGAGTTGATTAACTTAAGGGGAAAGGGTACTCCAAATATACCCGAAGGTATGAGGAGTATGTCCAAAACCTTTATCCGATGCGGCTCCCCGCAAGGAATATGTGGGCTGGTTGGAGTCTTTGAGACGAGTTCAACATTACACCAACAAGGGTGTAGCCTAACGGTGTTGCAAGTGCTCTTGGTTAGTTTTAAATTAATTTGGAGATGAGTTGATTAACTTAAGGGGAAAGGGTACTCCAAATATACCCGAAGGTATGAGGAGCATGTCCAAAACCTTTATTCGATGCGGCTCCCCGCAAGGAATACGTGGGCTGGTTGGAGTCTCTGAGACGTGTTCAACACTACACCAACAAGGGTGTAGCTTAACAGTGTCTCGCGGTCACTAGCCAGTTGTTCCCGCTTCCTTTGTTGATTTTGCCACCGCAACGGATCAAATCGAGGCGTTGAATTTTTGCTTGGGGAGGTTTAATTGAAATGTGAAAACTAATTAAGCTAGTCACCCATGTTGCTTTTGATGCAACCAATTGTTTGGTCGAATCGTAGTGATGCAGACCGAGTGGGAGTTGATCTGAGTTAAACTGAGTCAAAGTGTAATGGCACTGGACAGATAGGTGATACCTTTCTCACCTAACTCACCCATCCACTCAATAGCCGCCACTTCACACACCTACCACCTCACCAACCCACTCGCTTAATGAAATGGGGGCGTGAACCTCCTCCCTTACCTCACATGCGAGTCCTCCTTCTATTCCAGTCTTACGAAAGGATGATATATCACAATCATTAAAATATAACCAAAGTACTAACATATACTTAACACATGGAGGGGGTCCACCCTCATCCCAACGCAAACCTCACATGGTTTTAGCGTGAGTCTCATGTGTTGACGTCGCCCTCCTCTTTTAAACATTCACTATCTTGAAAGTAATCCAAAGTGTGAAGTGCATATAATATACCACATAACCAAACTGCTAAAAACCCATGAGATGGAGAGGGGTCCACCCTCATCCATTCGCTAGTTCAAATGGTGGTAGCATGAGCTTCATGTGGTTGATGTCACCACTACTTAAGCCATTCATTACCTTAACCTCTTACCCAAAGTTTGCTTGACCACTATGTTTGGAGAAGGCATACCCATTTGGACCCACATGCCAAGTCATTTCATTATTAAAAAATTGATTTTTGACTTTTTTAAAAATTTGGACTTTGGTGCACTTCGTCAAAATTTAGCATTTTTTGCCATTTCGTCGCACTAGTGGAGAAATAACGCCATACGAGACAATTTAGTCACCCAAAGCATGAGAAAAGTGGACTATTTTTCTCGAAATCAGAGGAAACTCTAGGGGGACCTAGTATATGTCCATACGACTCAATACCGATGCCTAACACGCTTATATACATTGACACATGAACTTTAATAACCTCCTAAGGCCTAACCACCAAGATAGAAATTCCAACTTTGGAGGAGCAGTGAAAAACTCGAAAATTATACATCGCTTATTCAACATTGCATAATTGACAAGGGAAAAAACACCTTGGAATAATCAGATTGATAGCCAAGTCCTAGGAAGCCAAGTTATTTACAAAAAGTTTGTCGTGTTAGAGAATTTATTACAACGCCCCCAAGGGGTATGAACATGCATTTTATTAAAAAAGAGGCCCAAAAAATGCCCTGATGAACCGTGGAACCTTCTGAGCACTGATAATGAACAACTGGCTTGTTCATGACTTCGGCGGCTCACTGGAAATCCACTAAGTGCAAAATTAGTGGATAACAGGGCCTATTTGGGAGATTATTGATAACAGATGGAACAACCAATTCCATTGCCTTATACATGCAGCTGCGTATTTCCTAAATTCGAAGTATCAATACAAAGCTTTGTTGGGAGAAGATCAAACAGGGGAGGTCAAAGATGAATTGTATGAGTGCCTAGAGCACATGGTCCCTAATGAGAGTGAGCAACTAGAGATACATCAAGAGATTAGTGCTTTCACTAGAGCCACAATTATTGTTGGCAAGAACTTGCTAAAGATTGCAAGAGATATGGACCAACCAAGTAAGTAATTCTAAAGTTTTTTAAATTTTAGTTGTTTAAAACTTTAATATTTAAATACTTGAACTTTTAAGTTTTAGCCAAATCCTTAATCTAATTTCTTGAATTCACTATCTTTGCAACATAATGGCGGGATTCATTTGGTGGACAATGTCCTCAATTGCAAAAGTTTGCAATTCAAGTCTTGAGTCAGATTTGTAGTGCATTTGGGTGTGAGCGCAATTGGTAGGTATTTGAACAGATTCACACAAAAAAGATAGACCATATGGCACAAAAACATTTAAATGATCTCATCTTTGTGTAGTACAACCTCGGACTAATGCACACACAATTATTGAACAAGAAAGCTGATGTAGACTCCATTGTGTTGGATGATATTGATTCAACCTCAGAATTAGTAGAGGAGTCTCAATTGTCAATGTTTGATCCTGATCATGATTTTGATGTAGAGGACTTGGGGTGGGTTGATTTGGATGTGGATCTAATAGTAGTAGGTGGTGGTGCCATAGATCTAGACATGCTAGGAAGTAGCCATCGATGACATAGTCGTGCTTCAACTATTGCTCTTGTAGATGTTCTTCAGTAGTCCAACGAGGGTGAGGAGTCTGAGGACTCTGAGAAGTTTGAGCCAGATGTTGATGCTGAGCATGGCATTTCTAGAAGTGGTGATGAGTTTGACCTTTGATGATTGGTCATGTTGATCTTGTAGGCATAACATGTTTTGTTTTGACTCTATAGGCCATTTAGAGCCTTGTTGGTTATGTATTTTGATTCAAGCATGTATTGCACTTATTGCATTTTGTAATATCCCAAATACCGATATTTTCTATTTCTAAACAATTATGCTAATACAACGGGGCATGCAAACTGCCATGCAAAAATCCCTATTTTATAGGAAAAATTAGGGTTAGGGTTTGCGAGATAGAATGAACACTTACCACTGATAAGCTGACTGAACTGCTCCGGAGAAAGTATGCAAGCACTGAGAACTGGATCGGAAATAGGTGGATCTCCTCTGCTTCAGGTGAACCCCCAGCAGCAAGACGCCCCAGTCAGAAAAGGGTGACGCCCTCAAGGAAGGAGGTGTCCGATGGAACTGCGAATTTGCCGGGTAGATAGTTTTTCAGTGCCGAAGAGAATGCCTGATGCATGCGGAGGTTCTGAGACCTCTAGGCAGGGTAGCGAATTGCTTCAGAGAGGCAGCTACTCACGCCCCTGGAACCCCGAAACTGCTAATAACTGCTTCGGATGAGCCCTGATGGATCTGATAATCACCGAGTACTGGAGTATGAAGCTGATGATGAGAATGGTGCCTGAGTTTCGGAAGGAAACTGAGATCTGAAGGCCCAACAGCTGATTAGGGCTTTCTGGTTGAAAACCCTCTCTTACGGCTGCACAAGTGTCCTTGCAACAATCTATACCATGTACTAGATACTTGATGAATGAATGAAGAACAAGTGGTGAACCTGTATGGCTTACCCGGAATAAGACTAGGACAGATGTTTCACTGCCGAAATCCTGTTAGCTGAAGACTCCGTCTCCAACCCCAACTGCTGTGCTGCTATCCAAGAGCTCCCAAAATAATCATAATCCAAAGTGAGGTCTCCTTTCGCTTTATCCTCTATTTATAAAGTTCAATTGTGCAAAACCTAATCTTTGACCTAATTAGGGCACTTTATCTTCTAATTTGCCGTTGACTTGCATGCATGCGGACGGAGACTTAAAGAGTGCATGCATTATTAAATAATGCTAGGATGGCATGCACGAAGGTGGCCTTTGGCCCCGGTGGCCCTTCTTGACCAAATGATGATGCCCTAGATCTTCTATGGATGGCCTCAGTCCTTAGTTGATTCCCTAGCTGTCAGTAACCGCTCGATCCCACAGGAATCACATAGGTTAGCGGTTTTGGGCCTTAAGGCCTAACTGGAAGAGGACATTACAGTCCTCCCCGCTCGAGATTGCTTGTCCTCAAGCAA
>LPNX010156624.1:629488-724599 GCA_001517045.1 Pseudotsuga menziesii
TTTATCCAGGTCCGCTGCTGCCCTACTACATAATTCCTTAGATATCCTTCGATCCATTTGTTGACTATTTCTGTTTGCCCGTCACTCTGGTGGTGATAACTCGTACTAGTAGCCAGTTCGGTCCCCACCAATCTAAACAGTTCCTGCCAGAAGGCACCCGTGAACCTGCTATCCCGATCACTGACAATGGTCTTAGGCAACCCGTGTAACCTGAAAACCTACCTGAAAAATAACTCCGCTACTTGAGCTGCCGAGTAGTCTGATGGTATCGAGAAGAAATGTGCAAACTTGGTCAGTCTGTCAACTACTACATATAAACAATCTCGCCCTTGGACCTTGGGCAAGCCTATAATGAAGTCCATGGAGATGCTCTCCCACTTCTGTTCTGGAATCGGTAGTGGCTGGAGTAACCCTGCTGGATGGGTGTTCTCAATCTTGTTCTGTTGACAGATGCTACATTCTCGGACATGCTGCATAATCTCCCCCTTGAGGCCCTTCCATGAGAACCTCTCTCTGATCTGCCTGTAGATCTTTAAGAAACCTTGATGCCCTGATAAAGGAGAATCGTGGGCTGCCTGAATGATCTTCTTCCTCAATGTGGATTCTGGAATGAGGTATATTCTGTCTTTGTAATAGATGATGTCATCCACAATCTTGTACCTGTCATCCTGAATTTGCCCGTCCAATAATTCGCAAGCGAATTGATTTTTGGAGTATTCCACTAAGAGAAGTGCCCTCCAATCCGTGGATATACTACTGAGAGATAATGGGGCTGGACGCTTGGATAATGCATCAGCTACTACATTAGTCTTACCTTTCACATACTCGATCTCGAAATCATAGGCTTGTACCTTGCTAACCCATTTCTGTTGTCGCTCATTCAGTTCCTTCTGCTCCAGGAAATACTTGAGGCTGTTATGATCGGTTTTGATTCTGAACTCACTGCCCACCAGGTACTGTCTGAATTTTGTGAGAGCATGCAAGATGGCCAGCATCTCTTTGTCATATATGGAGTAATGGCACTCGTAGTTCTTCATTTTACGGCTCTCAAATGCAATAGGGTGATGATTCTGCATCAATACTGCTCCTAACCCTTCCCCTGAGGCATCACATTCTACCACAAAAGGTTGTGAGAAGTCTGGTAATGCTAGAACTGGACAAGAACTCATAATAACCTTCATCTCCTCGAAAGTTTTCTGTGCTAAGTCTGTCCAAGTGAACACTCCTTTCTTGGTGAGATCTGTGAGGGGTGCTGCAAATTGGGAGAATCCCTTAACGTACCGACGGTAATAAGTACACAGACCTAGAAACCCTCTCAACTCTGTAACTGTTTTTGGCGCAGGCCAATCTCTGATAGCCTTGATCTTCTCCATGTCAACCTATACTCCTTCTGCATTGATTACGTGTCCTATGTACAGCATTTCCTTCATGCCAAACTCACATTTGGACATTTTTGCATATAGCGAATGCTCTTCTAAAATACTGAATGTTTCGTCCAAGTGTTTCAGATGTTCTTCCCAGGTTTTGCTGTAAATCAGGATGTCATCAAAGAATACAAGCAAAAATTTACGTAGCTGTGCTCGGAAGGTGTGGTTCATGCATGACTGGAAAGTGGCCGGAGCATTGGTAAGTCCGAAGGACATGACCAGAAACTCATAGTGACCATAATGACAGCGGAAAGCTGTTTTGGAGATGTCCTGGTCCCTTACCCTGATCTGATGGTACCCCGAGCGAAGATCGATCTTGGAGAAGTATTGAGCTCCCCGAAGCTCATCCATGAGTTCGTCAATTCTGCGAATTGGATACCTGTTCTTAATGGTCTTTTTGTTAAGTGCTCGATAATCGATGCACATTCGCAGTGTACCATCCTTTTTTTTTACCAGTACTACTGAGGATGCAAAGGGGCTAGAACTGGGCCAAGTATATCCAAGCTCCAGTAATTCTTTGATGGTTTTCTCAATCTCATCCTTATACCTTTTGGGATGCCGGTAAGGAGTGGTGATGACTGCTTGTGTTCCCTCCTCTAGCTCGATGATGTGTTCGAAACCTCGGTCTGGAGGTCTACCTGATGGAAGGTCCCGAAAAACCTTTTCGTGCTTTTGTAGCAAGGCTTGAATGTCACTTGGGTGTTGTGTGCTAGTCTCTGGAGGTTTCCTGAAGGTGACAAAACATTCTGTAGCCCATTCTATATCATCCTGTCGGAGCACTGCCTCCATTCTCTGTGATGAGACCGGTTTTGGGGGATAAGTGTTCATGCCCCTCAAAACTACCTTTTTGCCATCTGTCCCCTGGAACTCCATTTCCATTGCCCTGTAGTCTGTAGTGTATTTCCCTATAGAATAAAGCCATTGAACACCCAATACCACATGAGTATCTGCTACATCCACTACATAGAAAGAATCTGTCATCTGATAGTTACCTAAGGCAACATTCAGTTTTGGGATCCAGTAGTTGCACTCCATGTTGGAGTTCTCTGCTACTGCTACAGTGAATCCCTCGAACTTCTCGGTCTGGATACCTCTCTTGGCTACCCAAGCAGAGTCAATGAAATTGTGGGTGGCTCCCCCATCAATCAGTACTCCTACTCTGTGACCCTGTACTACTCCCCTGACCCTGAGAGTATGGAATCTTGGTACTCCAGATAATGTAGCAATGACTCCCTCTGGTGTATCACCCTAGTGTGAATCCTCTTCTGTGGCCTCCTGCTCATCGTCGTCCTCATCACTGTCTGAATATACCTCAATGTAGTGGGCCTTCGCCTTCCCTGCACACCTGTGCCCTGGTACCCGTGGTTCCTGACAGGTGAAGCATAGCTTCTTCCTTCTCAAGTCTTTCCTTGTGTCCTCATCTAACCAAGTTTTCTTGGGCACATCCTACTGGAAAGGTTTCCTGTCCTTGTCCCTAACAGGAAAATTGGTCTTCAGAGGAAATTTGTTTTTGGGTATTGAATCCTGAAGATCCCTTGCCCTGCTAATAGCATCCTGCAGAGTGAGGGGTTTGTAGGCTTTCACCCATCCCCGTAGTGGCTCTATGAGGGCCTCAGTGAATAACATAGTCAGTCTGCTCTCTGACACATCTGTTACCATAACGGCTAGCCTCTGAAATTCAAAAATGAAAGCTTCTGCACTACCAGTCTGCTTGAGTTGAGCCAACTCCCTAAAATGGATCTCTGGATCTTTCCTATCAAACCTCTCTATGAGTTTCTGAGTGAACTCACCGTAAGAATGTATGGTGTTGTGACCCATTGTCACCAATTCGTGAGCTTCTCCGTCCAGGTGAAGTGTAGCCAACTTAATGGCGTTTGTCTCTGTCATGGGGTTGAGTTGGAAATAGGTATCCAACTTTTGGACCCATGTTCTTGCTTATCCTCCGCGAGTCCCATCAAAGTTTGGGATGGTTAACCTGCCCAAGGTCTTCTGCAGCTCATAGTTGTGATTGAAACCCTTGTTGAAATTCCTGGGCCTGTTCCTACTCTTTATGTTGCAGAAGTCTGAGAAAGACATGGCAGCATGAAACTCATCCCCTAAGTCTCTGTACTCCTGCAAATAAGCCCCAAAAGGCTCGCTAGGTTCTACCTGCATGACCGGGCCCCCTACTGTATCTGCCAAGAAGTGAGGCATGGTAGGCCTGATAGTAGGTCTGCTGTATATGCGCGGAGTGTTTTGGATGTTAGTGTACACCATCTTTCCACTGCTGCTTGAAGATCCCCGATCTACCGGTGAGGGAGGTGTACTGTTGATACCTGTTTCCGGTTTCGCTGATAGTCTGTTGATTGCATTGAGGACTTCTTTTTGTCCTTTGGCTAAGTCTTGCAATGCAGAGACCAAGCTGCGAAACTCCATTCGATCCTCCTCTTCTCCCGTTCCTTTTCCCTTATCTGAATGTATACCTGTTTGTTCCATGTTTGAATTGGTATCTTCTAGTTGGATATCTTCAAATTCTTCTGTGTATCTACTCTTCCTCCTCCTATAGGTTACAAAAGGATCTGCTTCTGTATTCATCTACTTTTCATCTCTTAAGCCCACAGCTGGCCAAGAAAACAGCTCTGATACCACTGTAATATCCCAAATCCCGATATTTTCTATTTCTAAACAATTATGCTGATACAACGGGGCATGCAAACTGCCATTCAAAAATCCCTATTTTATTGGAAAAATTAGGGTTAGGGTTTGCAAGATAGAATGAACACTTACCACTGATAAGCCAGCTGAACTGCTCCGGAGAAAGTATGCAAGCACTGAGAACTGGATCGGAAAGAGGCGGATCTCCTCTGCTTCAGGTGAACCCCTAGCAGCAAGACGCCCCAGTCAGAAAAGGGTGACGCCCTCAAGGAAGAAGGTGTCCGATGGAACTGCGAATTTGCCGGGTAGATAGTTTTTCAGTGCCGGAGAGAATGCCTGATGCATGCGGAGGTTTTGAGACCTCTAGGCAGGGTAGCGAATTGCTTCAGAGAGGCAGCTACTCACGCCCCTGGAACCCCGAAACTGCTAATAACTGCTTCGGATGAGCCCTGATGGATCTGATAATCACCGGGTACCGGAGTATGAAGCTGATGATGAGAATGGTGCCCGAGTTTCGGAAGGAAACTGAGATCTGAAGGCCCAACAGCTGATTAGGCCTTTCTGGCTGAAAACCCCCTCTTACGGCTGCGCACGTGTCCCTGCAACGATCTATACCATGTACTAGATAACTGATGAATGAATGAAGAACAAGTGGTGAACCTGTATGGCTTACCCGGAATAAGACTAGGACAGATGTTTCACTGCCGAAATCCTGTTAGCTGAAGACTTCGTCTCCAACCCTAACTGCTGTGTTGCTATCCAAGAGCTCCCAAAATAATCATAATCCAAAGTGAGGTCTCCTTTCGCTTTATCCTCTATTTATAAAGTTCAACTGCACAAAACCTAATCTTTGACCTAATTAGTGCGCTTTATCTTCTAATTTGTCATTGACTTGCATGCATGCGGACGGAGACTTAAAGAGTGCATGCATTATTAAATAATGCTAGGATGGCATGCACGAAGGTGGCCTTTGGCCCCGGTGGCCCTTCTTGACTAAATGATGATGCCCTAGATCTTCTATGGATGGCCTCAGTCCTTAGTTGATTCCCTAGCTGTAAGTAACTGCTTGAACCCATAGGAATCACATAGGTTAGCAATTTTGGGCCTTAAGGCCTAACTGGAAGAGGACATTACACATTTTAATATATTCACCCTTACGATGTATATACATGAGTAAACTTCCCATATTTTGTCTCTAATGGTTTGGAATATTTAAAATACAAATTTTCCACTAAAATTTGAATATTTTACGTATTTATTGAAAAACCGAGTCATTAAATTCAAATCGGTTCGGGTCATGGCCAAGTCCAAGTCCGAGTACGAGTTGATCCTTGGTCTAGTGCAAGTCTGAGTCCGAGTTTAAAAACATTACTATATACCATAGCCTTCTCTCAAGGCTATTGCAAAAACTCTAACTATTGAGAAAGCCCTAGCTAGTGTAAATCATCAAACTCTAGCTCAACCAAGAATATCCAATGTGGAAGAATCTCTCCAACATATCCTACAAGGAGAAGCATCCTCTTTGTTTCTTCTTCCCCACAAATCCATTCTAGGGTTTATCACCAAATGCTAGTCTTCTTTCCTTCTTAGGGTAGAAACCCTAACCGAGGAATCTCCAAGAAACCCTAGTGATCTAAGACAAGAGAGACCAAGTGCATAAGTAGAGCGAAGAGAGAGAAGAGCTATCATCATCAATGTCTTCTTCACAAGAGTAAATCCTATAATCTCACAACATAAGGATCAAGCTCAAATAAAGATACCTCCTCTTGACTTCATATCTGCTCCTAGGTTTCATGAGGAAACCCTAGCGACTTCCTTCAAGAAGCTAAGTACAAAGAGAAGAGTATAAATGATGATGTATGGAAAGACTCTCTCCTTTCTATATTTATACGATAGGTAAGAGAGGCCAATAATACTATGTGGGAACACGCCTTTACACGTAACCTACAATGAGCACTTGTAGGCCAACACAAGTGAGATGCCCACTCTAAATTACATATGTCATGCTCCAAGGTGATGTATCTACACAATCCGTGTCCACATCATAGGCCTCAATGGACTCCATCGATTGTCCTAAGCAATGTGATCCATTGTGGCAACTCTCTCTTGTAAGAACACTGTGAAAGCCCTGGTGTTTGTAAGTCATCTCCAATCCTCTAAACATGAATGCAAGTTGCTATATGCAATCTAAGACTTGAATCCACCCTTGATGATGAAAACGCTCCTCATCCCATGTAGGGCATTTTCCAACCAAGTGATCCTTCCATGCGACCACAATGAACGACGCCCAACATTCACACAGGAGATCTCTAAAGCTTAAGGAAAAAACACCAAGCCAGTACCATCTTGAGGGCAAGCATCCACCGAGCAACCTATCTCAATTGTGCATGTCCATCATGGAATATCTGTCATGTTGCAACCCATCCCTAACCATCTGGGGGATGAACATACACCATGTATCCCAAATCTCATGAATCACCCCAAAACATGGTGTAAACACTTTTAGAGTAACTTGAAATCTAACATCATCTTTGCAAGGTAAGTGTTGACACCAACACCTAATGACTCCCTCTGCAATTCTAACAAATCTACTATTCACAAATTATTATTGGTTATGGTCCTAGAATCAACCATTTTCATTTGCAATAAGATTGTCAAACATACCATCGCAACATCTTGATCATCCAATGAAAAATGGCCACCTTTGAATATAACAGAATATCCCCCATTCATCATCCTTGGTGTCACGAGCCAACACCAAAGAATGCCACATTAAAATGTCCTCATGATAGCCCACAAGCTAAACATATGCCATGCAAGATCAACACAAGTGGATCACATCTATCAAATTCACATAGATAAAGATCCATTCAAGTCAACTCCTCGATCTTGGAAATCAAAGCTAGTGGTTAAGAATCCCTAAAAAGTCATTAGTAAACTGTCCACATGAGAATCCCTCTCATGTACCTCTAATCTTTCGACAACTGAACCAACATGAACTAGGTCAACTCCCTCATCCTGAGAGAAGCTTGAAGTAAGACTAACATCAATGGAAACTCACTCTCTTTGAGAGAATCTGGAATCCTTAGCATTGTACTCAACAATACACCCATCGACTACAACCTTCGAATCACTCTCAACAACATCCTCCATTAGAGCATCACAACTCTCTTCCAATGAACAACTAGAATGTTCATGGATGAACTCAATCTTATCACCACACCTCTCCTCCTTTGTACAACTAAAAGTATCATAGGTGGAAGAAACCAATGCTATATGACTAGCATATTTTGCTAGGAGGTACACCATCTCCTATATGCTTTCAAGCCTCTGAATCTAGAACAACAAACTCCACATTCTCCTTAATCATTGAAGGAGAATATTGTGAACGAAAGGATCTTATATCAACATAAGATACAAGCAGAGTATCTAGGGTCAAAGTTGTATTAGCTCTATGATCTTTCATTAAACATGTTGTAAACATTTGAGTGAGCCATCTTGGCCTCCTACAATTTGGAGTGGGTGAGAGCATATTATTCATACTCGATCTCAACTCAACTCCCTTTGAATCTGAGTCATCTCGACTCTCTTAATCAGTCTCTAGAATGACAATCTCTCCATTCTCCTCAACCACTAAAGGAGATTCCTGTGAACTAGAAGATCTCATATCCTAAAAAAATATCACATCTTTGCTCAACACAGTTTCTCGTTGTGCTAGAATATCGATTCTGTGAGTTGTAGAAGTATCACTATATCCATGACAAGTTGTAATCATAACATCTTGAATCTAGAATCAATCACTGATTCTATCATAGGTTCTGAACTTATCTCCATGACATCCAAGCTTGCATGCTCTATATGTTCCTCCTCAAAACTAGAATGCTCATTCAACCTTCCATTGGAATGTGCAAGTTCCATTGGATCAACAAGTAACCTATAAAGGCCATCCTCTCACCCCTCTCTCTAGAGTCTTTTGGCTAGCTAGTTTACAATCTCTAATGGTGCACTATTGTCCTGCAAAAACAACTATCCACTATACATCTATCATCCAAGACATTGAAAGAAGATGCTTCTTCAAAGTAGGAATAAATAAAACAAAATCCAACTCAAGGACATCATCTGAAGGCATTTGAAATGAAATGGAGCCAACTCTTCTCACACGGTAAGTGGCATCATTACCGAGCTCCACAACCATGCCTCCCTTTGGTTTCTGAAATCTATTGAATAATGATTTGCCATATCTCATGTCTCAAAGCTCCACTATCTATAAAGAATCACACTAGACACAATGGTAGAGGACAAGCAAGAGACCAAAGGCATATCCATCCTCGAAAATCTGCAATATGAAGAAGATCCTCCAACTATCACTAGTGCAAAGAAAAATGGCCTCTAGTAGAACAAATTAGGCATCTATCACAAGGCCTGTGGAGTATCTCACCTGTTGAAAATAAAATGCAAGTCAGTAATCACATGGATCACCCACCTATCCCTAGCAACCATTGGGACATATCAGCCACCTATCACAAGTCATCCTAGGCCTCACACTAGCTGAAAATACATCCATACCAACTATCAATGTAATAGATCTATCATCTATAATTGTGAGAGAAACCTATCAAAACATATCAAAGGTACAACTATCAAGCACAAATCATTAATGAATGAATAAAACAAATCCCTTCCTTAAGTCCAAGTGCTTCTCCAAGGAACTTAGGGTTTCTCACCCAATGACCTCAACTAGTTCAAGTACTTATCATAGGTAAACTCCCTCTTACTCAAGTGTTATCTCAACCATAACAAGCTCTAATGCAATGTTGACATTTCATGCAATCTCATAATTAATGAAAAATTAAAATTTCACCTTCCTAGAAAGTTTTTCGACATCTTAGCCCCAGAGTTTTCAACCTTAGGACTGCTGTATATTAGAGTCTAAAACAGCAGTGGAAAGTTCACAGTAATTAACCAGATTTGAAAATATGCTATTGCAGCAGTGAAATCAGACCCTTATATTGTTCATTAGATGTTAATACACTTAGAGACTTGCCCCTTTGCTTATGTCAAATCAACAAGACATAATCAGTTGTAATGAACAATGCATAAAGAACATATATAGCTGGTATTCAAATCAAGAAATTGCAAAAGATATCGGCAACTGGAAACTTCATATATATGCGCAAGATGAAGGACGAGTACATAGCATAGCCTTCTCTCAAGGCTAGTACAAAAACTCCAACTATCCAAGAAGCCTTAGCTAGGGTAAATCATAAAACCCTAGCTCAACCAAGAAGATCCAATCTGCAAGAATCTCTCCAACACATTCTCCATGACAAGATGTCTTCCTCTCTTCTTGACAAAACCACCCTAAGGTTTATCACCAAAACCTAATCTTCTTTCCTTCTTAATGTAGAAACTCTAACCCGATGAATTTCCAAAAAAACATAGCACTCCAAGCCAAGGGATACCAAGTACACAAGAAGATCCATGAGAGAGAGAAGTGGTCATCACCAATGTCTACTTCACAAGATAGGATAATAAGATAAGATAATATTATTAATGTCCAACAAATGACCACAAAAGTAGGTCAATGTGACTATTTGGTACTATGTTGTCAATACAAAGTGGGAGCGCTAAGGTGGCTCCTATAAAAGTGAGATGCATAAAGAAAAGTATGAATCTAACCTAAAAACGAGAAGGCAAACTCCAAAGATGGGAGCTAACATAGGAAAAAAAATGACAGAGACAATGGATCTAAGATCTATGATACAAGAGGTGTAACTTTGTCATGGTTCCTTGGAATCATCTCTTATAACATCTGAGGTCGAATGAGGGAAACTCAAAATAAAGCTATGTTTGGAAGATGAGCTAAAGGAGGAGCTAGATTGGGTAATGTGTTGTTGCCTGAGGTGAGTGTCTTGTCACTGTGACCTGTAAGAAATCATCAAGCTGTTGGTATATGGTCGACCCTGTCTATGCCACTGAGGTCTAAAAGAGGTGGAGGTGGTCATCTATATCGGAACTGATTTGGGGCTGAAAATAATACTGTCATTTGTTTGTCTCTGGGCACCCCTAGAAGATGGGAGCACCGAAAAGGAAGTGATCCACTAAGGTGAGGCTGGTCCAAAATGTGACCGTGATGGGAGGATGATGGAGCGTGTAGCAGCGTAAGTGCTGATAAACATAAATATTTTGTAATTGAATGAATAAAATATTAATTTTATGAATGAATAATAGATGATACCATACCTTCATGACAATTTACCTATATGGTCATTGATTATGCAGAAAGTTGAATAGGTATATCTGTGGAGCTTTGATTAATTACTAATTATATTTATTAATTATTATTTACCTATGTTGCACAAGTTTCTGGAACGTGGGTACGTCGGGTACACGGACACGAGTATCCGATACGGCTAGAAGCTTTGCCCATATTTGCAGGAAACGTAGGGTTGGGAGCGGCAATAATATATATTAATTTTTTTAAAATATATTTAAAAGAATAAAGTTAAAAAATACATAATTGATTAATTTCATAGCTCAAACTATTTTATCCTCTTAATTCTCTAGTAGTGTCATGAAATTCATTTTTTTAAAATTTGCTCACTCCTTTAGGTCCACATTATACAAATCTCACTGTAATCTCACATTGCTCCTAAGAGTTCTTAGTATTTGGGTGCCTCTACATTTTTTTTTATGATAACTACTACTTCTCATTTGAATGAACTTGATTGTTTTAAGTTCAACTAACAAACTTTCAAATCTTTTGGTATCTCGAATTTGATATGGTTTATGATCCTAAATTGCTATATCAGTCGGTATGAATAACATAAGCTAGCTATAATCATTTGAGATATGAATTAAAGTAGTTCAATATCTTAGTATTGTAAAAAATTCATGTATGTTCACTTAAGTACACTTGCAACGTATATTGAGTGTGAATGGATTTAAACATTTAAGAAGTGTGGGCCCTCTTTATTTATATAACCTTGAAAATTAAAAAATGGCATTATTGATAGATTCAATTGAAATTTTTGTTATTGGTGATTTCTTGACACAATAAAGTTGAATCATTCAATTGATTTTCAACACTTTTCTTATGATTTTGGCCTCCGCATGGTCAGGAGCTTGTAGAAGCTCCCAATAAAAAGGGAGCGGCAAAAGCAAGTTCCCAAAAAGCTCCTGAAAAGCTCTCAAGTTCCCAAAGAAGCTCCCATCAAAAAGGGGACGTTTCGTACCAGCTTCCAAGCTCCCAGGAGCGGGGAAACGTCAGGTACGGGTTACCAAAATCCCGGGAGTGGTACCTATGCAACTATGTTATTTACTTATATTGTGTATTATTATTTAACATTGCCACCCCCCTGAAGGAATGCTTTGTCCTCAAAGCATAATGAATTTGGTTTTCTCTAGTTGAGCATGACAATTTACCTATATAGTCATTGATTAGCCACAAAGTTGAATAGGTATGTCTGTGGAGCTTTGATTAATTACTAATTATATTTATTAATTGTTATTTACGTATATTGTGTATTATTATTTAACATTGCCATCCCCCAGAAGGAATGCTTTGTCCTCAAAGCATAATGAATTGGGTTTTCTCTAGTTGAGCATGCTTCCATGGCATCTTCATACTTGTCCTTGCTTGGTTTTGGGAGTTTGATTTGATTCTTCTTCTAAGTGTTGGTGAGGCTCCTTTGTAATATATATATATATATATATATCATACCTTGAAGTTGTTTGACTTGGTTGTTTAACATAAAACCTTGAGGAGTTTTAGGTACATACTTGCCTTGCTTATGTTGTTGTGTGTTTGTATGGGCTTTTTGCACTTTTGTCATTAATGGTAATTCATCCCACTTTAGAGAAAACCCTTCAATACCATATAATTTATAATGTTGGCCTTGCTAGTTACTCCATAAATTGTTCTTTAAGGTTGGTGTTATAAATGCTCAACTGTATGACATCATCCTTTGGTGTTGACCTGATGTCCATCAACGACCTTAATAGTGAGGTCTTTTAAAGGGTATACAGAAAGATTTAATTCCTAAGCGACATTGATGTTTATGCAGTTATGAGTACTGCTCGAACGATTGTTAATTCCTTATTTTTAACACTTCCCATGAGTTTCAATGTTTTAGTATGTGAGTTTTTGGTCTCAAGTACAGATGAATTTGGCGTATGTTGTGCCTCTTGTTTTGGAATCTTAAACTCATTAGTTTTTCTAACATGAGGATGGATATATTTTTTGGTTTCTTATGTTTATTTGTTTGAATGTCTTCCCCATGCGACATATCATCATCACTATTATTCGGTGGTGTACATGAAATTGATGACAATGATACTTTTTGTGGTGATTCGTCACTATCCAAATCTGAATTGTAGGCTACCGTTATTTCATTTTCTGGCTTTGAGACTTCTACTTGTTTCCTTTCCACTATTTAACATAATGATGCATTTTCACATCTATTTATTAGAGTCGAGTGTTTCCTAGATTTATGACAGGGGTTTTCCTTCTTTTTGTCTTTTTTTGAATGGGAATATTTGTTGTAATCTCTTGATGTGCTATAACTAGTTTCCTTTTTCTTAGTATCAGGGGCCATCTTGTATCGAGTATTAAGCTTTCTTTTTCAATAATCCTTGCTAAGCTTTTGGCTTCCACAAAATTCTTAGCTTTTGATAGTCTTAGCTTGCTATGGATGTGGGTTTTAGTCCTAAAACATACAATTTTAATAATTGATCATATGTAAGATCTGAAAATATGGTAGCCAAGACTTCCCATTCATATGTGTGCTCATTTATTGTTCCTGTTTGTATTAGATGAGTAAATATAGTAAAGGTGTCGTCTTCTTCATTGTCATGAAATCTCTTAAGAAAATCGTTGGTGAACATTTGCTAGTTAATGGATAGACCATTAATTTTTTTGAACCACTTGGTGAACCAATCATAAGCGTTACCTTCTAAATTTAAATATGTCATCGATATCTTCTCTAATTCATTCGTAGGTGGGTTCATAGCAAAAATTCCTTAGATTTTATTAATCCACATGATAGCTTTTCTGTCTTCCAACCTGTCGTATTTTGGGATTGTTGCCACTTTTCACTCACCTTGGGGGAATTAGCGTGGCAGAAACCTTCAAGCCACTGGGTGCGTCCTTGGGGGCAAGTCTCGAGTTGAGACACTGTCACTCAACACTCAACTCCTCTGTCTAGGCCAACTCCTCTGTCTAGGCCAACTCCTAGCAAAGCCAGGGGGGGTGGTCCCTATAAAAGATTCTAAGGTTTTTAAGCAAAGCAACAAAAATATATAATTAGTCTAGGAGTTTGAAATGAATTACTGAGACAAGACTTGCGATGATTTAGATATCTTAGACAACATATGAAATTTAAAGCATTCACAACACATTGATTAATTTAAGCAGAAAGGAAAGATTGTAGACCAGTACCGTGGAGTCAAATCTTGTTGTGAAGGGATATGTTGTGCAAGTGTATCTTGGTCAGTTTTAGTTATTATGGATGAAATGGATTAAGGGGAAAAGGGGATTCCCTATATACCCGAAAATAATTGGGAATATGTACGAATTTCAACTAATGTGGCTTCGCACAAGGACGTGTGGGATAGATGGAGTCACGGGGGTGTGTCTCACACTACACCAACACGGGTGTAACCTGATGGGGCCCTGCGGTCACTATCTTGTGGTGCCTGTTTTCTTCACAAAAATTCCCCACAAGTCTTGAATTTTGATAATGCCGGATTTTCGTATGTCCAAAGGGAAGTTGATTTTATTAAAGTGAGTTTCTTAGTTAGATGTGAAAGATCATAAAGTGCACACTTCCACTTTTGGTTATCCTAAAGCTCAGGGAAAGCGTGCGATGGTAAAGAACATACATGGAAGGAGTAGATTGTTTATTCCAATTGAAATTGTGAAAACGAAAGAAAAGTGTGAAACTAATTACTACAACCGAGGATCTCTTTCTCCTTTCTGTAATTTAGGAAAGCAAGGTTAGGCTAGTATTCGTTTACTTTTGCAAAATAAAAGAGAAAAGAAAATCAATCTAACTAAAGCAAAACTATTCTAAGGTTACGCATCAAAGAAAATAATAATACAAAGTAGAAAAGCAAACCATCAATGAGATGACACAAATCCCCTAGGGGTGATGGGGTGTGGTTGCTTTGAAAGGCCAACTGTTTTTATTTTATTACTTATTTTTACAAGTTTTGAAATGGATGCCTTTGGTCCTTATAATTTTGGATCCAAAGGCTTATAAGGTTTTATGAGTAAGACAAGATCAAGAATGGTGCTCTGAGAGCTCTTTGAATAGCTTAGATCTTTGATTTTCCGGCAGCACTTCTCCTTGTCATGGCGATAAAAGTGAAAAACCAACCACCTATAATGCACCAAATGTGCCAAATACTTAATAAAAAAATTAAGTACTGAAGGAGTGGAAATATACACAAGTACTTAATAAAAACTAGATCTACTTTAAAAATATTACGCTATGCTTCTAGATCTAGATACATGCTTAAAAAAATACAAAAAATATTATATTCCAAAAAGCCCTAAAATCAAATATAGAAAAAACCTTAAGAGTCAAATATTAGAAAAATCCTAAAAGTATTGTGTTGGTGAAGAATCTAATCCATCAAAAGTGAATCGTTGCCTTGATTTGTGGCCGATCCTCAAGGGTGTTCTCTCTTGAATCTTGATGGCTAGTTTATGAGATCTAATTGAGTGTGCAAGTGCTGGTGTGTTTTCAGATCTGATTTTGACAGGTCCAGCCATCCAATTCAAGTTTGAAGGGCCATACAATCCAAGGACAAAGTCTCCTACCAGCACATTTTGGACCCCATCTAGCGGTTGGATTTGGTGTTATTATATATATATATATATATATATATATATATATATATANACAAGCTTAAAACAACTGCAATATCTATCCCCACTGAAGAAAAATCTGTTCAAATGCTCAACAGTGGAAGAATCAACTGCTGTCTCAAGAAAATCAGTGAAAATGCAAAACAGTTGAACAATCAGCTGACATTACAAGAAAAAATCCAAATATAGTTGAAACCTGAAATCACTGCCCAGCTATATATATATTTTTAATTTTGTGGGAAGCAATTTTTATTTGGGCAGCAAGAATGGAACCGGAAATGGCCTCAAGACCCCATTATGGGAAATTTGCAAAATTGTTGATGTAAAGAAGGAAGGCATAAAGAACATCAAAAATTGATTGCAATTTATTTGGTGTAGATTCTTATGTTATTACTCATAAATGTTGTAATTATTGTTCTTAATGTTAAAATTTAATGCTTTGAAGTTTTCCTTCAAAATTGAAGTTTCACTTTCTGTCATTATGAATATATATGTTTCTATCAGTGTTGCAAAACTTGACATTGTCAAAAAAACAGCAGAGGTCATCAACTCAGGAAATTGAAAAATCAGAAAAAAATCAGCAAAGCTCAGCAAGCATAACTTGAATCTGAAAAAGTTGGGAAAACTTAGCAACCTAGAAAACTTACAAAAAAACTTGAAAGTCTCAGACAAAATTGGGAACTTAGCAACCTAGAAAACTTGAAAAATACTTGAAAGTCTCCGACAAAATTGGGAGAAATCAGATTTTTTGTGGCAGCGATTGTTCTCCAAATCTGCATGTATTATTGGTGATACCCACCACACTGTTTTTGTGTTTCCATATTAGGTACTCCTTGCCATACTTGTTATACCCCCATATCATCATATCCAGGCAACCTTCGTTTGAAGATATGCCTATAAATGAAATTTACTGGGATTCATGGCCACGGTTAGGCATCAGCCCTCGAGGATTTGTTTTCTAATTTTCTTTTTTCAAGGGATTTCTTTCTGATATGTGGTTTTATGTATTTTGTCTTTGGGTTTTGTTAAATGGCCATAGTGTTATAAACTTATATGTATTTCTTTATTTTTCGGTGATCATAGTGGATGGGTGGGACACTAGATGGTCTGAAATTTTTAGCATGTGTAAGCATTTGCACATATCAATTTCATTGTTATTTTAGATGGTCATTCAATTCGTCTTAAAAAAAATGTATCTGGTTTTTGGTGACGATACCATAAAAATAGATTGTGTCGTTTTCTTCATTCAATTACTATATATTTTGTCCTGTCATCATTCTACATCCAAATGAGCTTCTATGTATAGCTTGAAACAAACCTTTTGAGCGAGTTTCTTCTGAAATGCACTTTTGTCCAAACTGAAATTTCTCTTCACCTGAGATCTATTGGTAATGGTTGACACCTTGAATCTAGTACTAGTATGGCATTCATTCTTTCATCTATACTACCAGCTGAGATAATCTGTTCATATATAAAATACCAAACTTAGAAATGGCTGTAAAATTTTCAGTTGGAACAATTGTGTGTTTTCTAAACACGCTCATTCCTGGCTGAGCTACTTATTTTGTTTATAGACAGGCCTTTCCTCTAACAAGCTACAGTGCGTGTTAAGTAATAAATACCACCAGCTTAATACTCTGTATATTTGCATTTTTCTGTTTGTAAAATGTATGTGGCAGAGCAAATTTGTGAGCAAGTTTAAGATAGACAGGTCACAATAAGTGAAAACAAAAAAAAAGTTTTATTTCTTCTATACTCATCAACGTTTCATTAATGCAAGAATTTAGTTTTGTGGAGAATTGATGGCAAGACAACTTGCAGGAAAGTGCATAAGTATGGCAGAAGCACTACTGGGGAAAGTTGGGATATTGTTGTGGAAGAAGGCACCTATTATGAGTAAGTTGTGATTATTTCTTGACTCTTCCTTCACCCAAGAGAAGCAAATTATAGTCATAATTTTATCTGTGAATATCTGGGGCATCTGTGGTTTTAATTTCTCAAAATGTCTGTGACAGATCTCTAACACAGTCCAGACAAATATTTGCATTTATCTTTGTTGGTTTCTGTTAGGTATCTGACAATTATCTCAGGGCATGTTTACTAATACTAAAACTATCATGAACTGAATGAAAGGGCTGAGCCCCACTATGGATGGGCAGACGCTGTCGGAAACTCGGCGCAGTTGTTATCAATCCAGCCACGAGAACGTCCTCCTGGTGTTTATCCAGATCTAGATTTTGGATTATCTACTCCAACACAACCACCTCCAGCAGCATCGCCGCCTGAGTCACCTCCGGAATCACCACCATCCTCGGAATCACCACCATCCTCACAATAATCTCACTATTGTAATTTGTCTTCCTCTATTTTGAGTTTCTTACATTGTTATTCATGCACATTATTCATTTGGTCTAATTGGCCTTTTGTTGTAATTGGGTTTGGTCGGATGTGACCTTCCCTCTTTATATGAACTGAACGCGGAAAGAAAATAATGAAAATTGTGCCATATCTTCAATTCTTTGCCATGATATCAACAGTTCATTGGATATAAAATAGCTCAGTTCATCTGTGTTTTTCAATTTCCTATAATGACCCTCAATATGTCTCAAATAAGAAACACAAAAGGATAGCCAGAAGAATTAAACACAGGCAGCCATGAACATTGACCAGTTATAGTATGGGATTCTTAGGCAAAAGAGAAAAAAAAAAGCTGCACAGGATTCGTTCAAAGCCTACTGTTTTAATAACAATTGATATTAATTAAACCAAAACCTGAATATGCATTGTAACAACAAAATTGTATCCTTGACAACTAATGTTGGTACTGCAGTGTGTAGCAGTCATGTGGACAGAAATTCGCTGCTAAATTTGGCAATTTGGAAGTGTTGAATTGTGCGCTAAGCCAAGTTACAATCTGCACAGGGTAATTTATTTGGTTTAAGTACAGTGGTGATATGGGACTGCCTACGGTTCCTTGGCAGTTTGCAATAATGCCTAAGCAGGAAGGTGGTGTCCGTCTTATTAATGTTGCAACTTAGGGTCGTATTTTGGCAGCAAAATAGATAGTCAAATGTCTTGAAGGTTCTCCACTCTGCCCCAATCGCATTAGTTAATAGCCATGAAGGGACAAAAATAATATTCATGATAGTAATGGAACTAAAAAAGGCTGGTGCTGATTTTATTTCTGATTTCAAGGGGCAAACTTTGATTTTTTTTCACTTCTTGAAAGTTGCATCGGATAATTCGGATATATCATCTTGCAATGGCTGATCTCAATGAACTATGGCTTTGCCTAACATTGTAATATTTAATTCGCGATGCATTATTATGTTTATATCTTAGCGTTCCATTCTATATTCAGTGATTTGATTAGTATATAGGTCTGGTTGCCTAACCATTATTTTATGATAAAAGTAATTTCATCACAATATAATATTTTATAATGATTGAATGAAAAACAATGAAAACGGACCATTCAAAATTTCATTCACATACACAATGAATGATTAAAAAAATGGATGTCATAATGAAATTATGAGAATGTTGATTTTTGGTTATTTTCATGGTGTGCAATTCATCTTTATGAATTTTATTATGATAAGCAATGTTGTATTTCTTTTTCTATATTATTTGTAATTGTGAGTTTGCAAGAAATTTGAGATACTTAAATACTTTAATAATTGTTTGTTGCCAATGTTATAGTTCAATTTAGTTCTAAGAATATATAGACTTTAGACTTAGGTATGTATATCTCCGTAGACTTTAGTAGTTATATCATTGCGCAGAGGGAGGTCCCTTGTCCCACAAACAAGGGTTCTCATACACCAAATTGATGTTTGGCTTGGATGTGACCTTAACAATAGATTATTATTATTATTATTAAAAACTAAACTAACAACAAAGAAAATGAGGCATTAACTCTTTGCACTCTTAATATTTAAAGATTAAAAACAAGCTTACAACTTACATTTACTTCCTTATTGAAAATGATGTATCCCATCAAATTAGAGACATTTTCTTACGTAGTTTAATAGTTTAAGGGGGGGAAGGGAGAGAAATAACTTGAGTGTTTGGTAATTTGGTTAATAGTTCACGATGTATTAATTATATATGGTCATGAGAAGAATTGGTTTCTTTTATATGTGTAGTTTGAAATTGTATAGGGACAAAGGTTTTGCTTAGTTCATTAATTGGTTCAAAATCAATGGCGTGCACATGAATCTCTGAACTTTGCAAGGGTATTGTTATGCCACATTATGTGGACATACTATATGTCAAACCTATTTTCGCTTTTTGAGCAAGATGTATTCTAGAGTATCAAGACCCATCTTTGATGCTCTTGGCCCCCCTTTTGATGTGATGAGATATGATGTGATGATCATACATGCCATGATAATGGATTATATAGTGATATACTATATGTTTCTTTTGCCATAGTTGATGTACTGATTATCTTATAAGTATAGTTGTAGTATCACACTTTCAAGTTGAGAAGAGTAGTGTATCCTTCATTTACTTATGTACCATTGAACCTAGATAATTCTTTGTAGTTTGCAAAGACTTTTAGCCCCTTCTTTGGGTCCACTTAATGGTCGTTCATCCATCATCCATTTTACTCCATACTTGGATCTGCATCTTTTGGTTAAATATTGATAAGTTGAGCTCTTGATATCCCCT
Organism: Pseudotsuga menziesii; assembly: GCA_001517045.1. Lineage (NCBI taxonomy): Eukaryota > Viridiplantae > Streptophyta > Pinopsida > Pinales > Pinaceae > Pseudotsuga > Pseudotsuga menziesii. The sequence goes on from LPNX010156624.1 coordinate 649,100, forward strand.
CTGTGACTAGGGAAAAATTAAGGATCCATGATTCTTAAAGTGTATAAACCTTGGCAAATCTTACTAATTCATAAATTTCCAATCGTAAAATGTTTGGTGATGTCTTTCTAAAAATATTAAAGTTTCTAACTATTTTATATCGTTTTTGGACAATTTTGGCAATTGTTAGAGTAAAACAAATTTATCCCATGAAATTTGGGTGAGTCAATTCAACAAAAAAAAATGGAAATTGACAAATCGTTTTTTGGAAGAAAAGCTCAAAAAATTGTCCATCGGCCAAATCTTGCCCCTAAAATTTTCCCTATTTGTGACCCTTTCACCATGAAGGCCTCTCAGTTTCCTTGTGTCTTGGGCATGTTTGTATTGCAATGATTTTACTGACAATATAGGAGGCTCACTTGTAAAACCTTGGGGTTGGCTATCATCAAAGGGAGTGAGTTTCCATGGAGCAATGCTTGTTTCTATACCTGAAGCATGCAAGTCCTTTCCCCTTCCTATGCTTCAAAAAAGGGCTTGAAAAATAAAGCTCCTAGCCAAGGCTTCTTGTACCTACAAAACCAAAGCTCAATGAAGACCAAATCAAAGAAATAAAATCAAGCAAATAATGAAAGAAGCAAGTATAAGACTTGTTAATGGCCTCCAAAAAAAAATGAAGGCCAATGTCTCCAGAATAAAGAAGAACAAGAAATGAAGAGTCCAAGAAAACAAATGAGGACTAGTCCAAGAAGACAAATATAAGAAGCTAATAAAGTCAAAGTCGAATTAATAAAGTCAAATGTAAAGGGGGAAGTTTGGTTGTCAATGGTTAAGGGGGGATTATCTCATTATACATCACCCATTTGTGAGATACTTCCCCATTGTTTACCTAAGTGGTGATGATCACAAAGATTCCGTTCCTACATCTTGAATCGACTAACTCACCTTTGACCAAAATTTCACTTGCCCAAACTTGTTATATTCCATCTAGCCCACCCCTTACAAGAACTTAGTTTTTGCAATTACTTGGTTATCATCATGGTACTGACTAGTTTTTTAAGCTTGTTTCTCAAAAACCCATTTGAAGATACTTGTTTTTAAACATGACTATCATACTTGTAGTGTAGATACTTGAAGATACTTTGAATTATTGAACCATTGATCTATAGGCGATGAGTGCAATTGAAAGGTAGAATTTTGCAATTGAATAATAAGAACAATGTACATTGAACAAGCCAAATTTCAGATAAAACTGATAAGAATTGATCAGTAAATTACAACATTAATCTTCATTAATCCCAGTAGTATACAACAATGTTACAATAAACAGAATTCGAATCATGTGGATAAGAATCGAATCTACCAACTCAATCATGATTGGTTGGCTAAATAGAAGTGCCTAAATCACAATCAATGCTCACTAGTCTAACTCCACATGTCTAATTCAGTCTAATAATCAATTAAACTAGTTAAACTGATGAGGTAGGTGAGAAAATGCACCTACTCCCATGCAACCATGCAAAACTGGTGCGAACTGAACTGAAAGACATCTGACTGAATGTAACTGAAGGTTAACTTAGCATAACTACCTACCTACCATAACCAACTGATCGAGGTTGTTGGTGGCACTCAGAGTGGCTCCTAAAATGTAAGGATTGGTCCTAGAGGCACATTAACTGAAACATGAACATGTAGTAAGTGTCAGTTAACCTCTATTTGTGTTTCCCACACTCTAGTGGTTGGTACTGGTGGCACCAATGGCACCAGTGGCACCAAACTCAAGTAAAAGTCTCCTAAGTTAGGCAAAATGATCTAATAGACTATATGGACAATGGAGGATTATAGAATCTTAACACCCCCCTTAATTCTAACTTGGACAACTTTGAGCCTTGGAAACTAGGTCAAAAGTCACCCATTACAACCTAAAAGAATTAAAAGTTGCTTACTAAACTAAGGCAAATGGGGAAAACCTCATGAGAACCCCTCCCCCCAATAAACAGGAACAGGAAAAACAAGTTATACTTTAGAGACAAAATTTCCTCTTTGGATAAAAACTTGTAAAAACTGTGTCGCAATTTGCAGCAAATGTAGTATCTTAGTTTTTCTGTGTAGCAGCATCCTGAGACTGTGCATGTGAACCTCTCCAAATTAAATGATTATGTCTAAAGAAATTTTCCTCTTTGGAAGGAAGAAAAATATGCTCAACGGAATCAAGAACATAGACAACTGCAAGATGAAAAATGGACCCATGTAGAGCAACTGAGATCAACTGATGAGAGAGAAAAGGTGCTTGAGAATTCAAACCATGTGAGGTAAACCCAAGCAACTGATATATTACAGCATTTAACATTGAACCATGTGAGGTAAAATCAACTCCAAGTGTCAGGAGCAAGTGTCCAGGCAAATGCTGAATGTCTCCATCTTTACTAGTTATGTAAGGAGATGAGCATGTGATCAAGTAGGAAGGTAGAGAAGCCTTGAGACTATGGAGATCTAATGCTTGTACTCCATAATCTGATATAGCTTCAAAACTAACCAATTATTCACAAAATATAATATCAGCAAGCTCCTCAGAGAAAACTGACACCAAATCCCCAACAATTTTGAAAGAGACTTGAGGTACTTGTTTTTTCACACCAAAATTGATGAGAATAACTACAAGCATTACTGGAGGCTCTTGAAACTTAAAACATGAACCAAATAAGGTTATATCATATCCAAATAAGGTCATATCAGATCCAAGAGTATGGAATAAAGCAAGTGCCCCACCGAGATGGTAGATACACAATTTTCTCCTTCTTCAACAAAACTCCGAGTATTGGTGCATGCAATCATGTAGGAATTTGTTGGAAGCTCTAGATTAAAGGGAGTGAATGGATCACTCCTAAAACCCGATATTTCTTCCAAAAGATCCAAAGTATTACTTTTATGCACACCAACAACAACATTAAAGAGATAAAAATCAAATTCCTCTTTGTTTTCTGAAGCAATCACTGGCAAACTTTGCACAGAATTTAAAATAGAAGAATCACTGGAGAATGTTTGCATAGAAGGGAATGAGAGTTTTTCTTCAATAACAGAGATTCGAATGTGTTCTTCTGGATTAGCTGTATGAGAATATGAGATATCAGATATGTCATAAAATTTCGGAGTACCGGGAGAAAGAGTCACTCCAAGGAGACTTTCTTCAATTTGAATTGACTATGTTCAATATTCTACTTCTTCTTCATCTTGAACAACTTGCTTTGCTGCAAGAGATGGAACATAAAGTACATTCTTGAACTCATCATGCTGGATTTTAATAGAACCTCTCCTAGCAGCTGGGATTTGGGATTCATCTCCCATATGAGTGCTAGGTCCTCTTGATAGAGTGAGAGTGGTGAAGGATTCCCTGGAGGAAACCATGTGGTTGGATGCTCCAGAATCTATCAAGTAATCCTTCAACAGAGCGAGGCTTGCTTTTAAAGCAAGGCACCTCTCATATTCTTCAGTCTACTCTCTAGCATCAGACATCTATACACCTTGTTGAAGGACAATATTGTTCTTTTCAAGGAGTGTTGTCACTGATCGAGGGTCTTTTTCATGCACTGTATTTCTGGAGGAAAGCCTCTCATACAGTATGGACACTTAGTCTTCTCTTTTCTGGAACCCGAGGCTCCATCAGAAGATCTCTGATTCTCCTTTGGCCTTGAATCAATGTTTTTGGTTTCCCTCCCTTTGTGCTTCCCTCTTGCTTGCGCATTGTTTGAGTCTGTCACTAAGAGTGCTTGATTTTTGGAGGTTTGAATCACTCCCATTCGAACCAATTTATCTTGCTCTTATATTAAGGACTCAACAAAAGCATCTAGAGAAGGCATCTTCCAATTAGGGATGAAAGCTCTTCCGGAATGGAATACAACAACAAAGGCAACGGTATTCTAAGCCAAGCTTGCTCACTACTGATAGAACTAGTTGTTCAGGTACACAGGGTATTCCCAAAAGACCGAACACCTTCAGCAACTGCTTCACACAAATAGATCATAGATCAACACACCGATGTTTGTTGCGTGGTTAAAACCCTCGAGAGGGAAACAATCCACGGCCCCATCCAAATATCTACTTGGAGCAATTTATTATGCAAAAGAAAGAAAGTTGCATATGAGCTTCTCATAATCGATCAACTAGCCAAGGACCCTCCATGCTCTTTAAATAGAGATCATGGACCAATCGGGTGCTAAGCCATGGATCAATGGTAGGTATGATCTAAGAGAAGTTGAACCGTTGGATCACTCTATGTCTAGAACATATCGTTACCGTCGGATTAGAATATTTACAAATGCATATTAAAGAAACACACTTTTACCTAATGGATATATTACACAAGTTGATCTTAACTAACTCCTAAGTGTCTAAATATCTTAACATCCCCCCTTAGGAACAACTTGGGATAGGGTTCAAGGATTTACAAAAGTGACACTATTAGGAGAAGGAAGGAGGCATTAGAGCCTATCCCCCCTTAAGGACACATTCTTGAACTCCTAACATAGACCGAATTTTAGAAAACTTTGCTTCTATAAGAGACTTGGTGAAGATGTCTGCAACTTGATCATCTATAGGGCAATAGAGTGACTTCAATAACACGATCATGAACAAGATTTCTAATTAAGTGCATGTGTAGCTCGATGTGTTTGCTGCGCTGATGTAGAACTGGATCTTTGGGAAGTTTGATGGCACTTTGATTGTCGCACCAAAGTGGAGTAGGTTGTTGCTGCTCGAATCTAAACTCTGAAAGGATCTGTTGAAGCCATAAAGCTTCCTGACTGGCATTAACTGCGGCTCGATATTCTGCTTCTGCTGAAGAAAGAGCAAGAGCTTGTTGTTTCTTACAAGCCCAAGTGATAGGTCCAGATCCCAGACTGAAAACATAACCTGTAGTAGACTTTCGATCATCAGGATTGTCGACCCAATCTGAATCAGTGAAACCAACCAACAAAGGTTTCCCCCCTATACTGTAATGAATCCCAAACTGAATTGTACCTCGAATATATCGAAGTATTTTTTTTTGCTGCTTTTTAATGACTTTCATGAGGAGTTTGCATATAACGAGCAACACGACCAACGGCAAAGAAAAGGTCAGGATGGGAATGAGTTAAGTATAAAAGACTACCAACAAGCTGACGATACAAGGTGGCATCTACTTCAGGGGAAGTACAAGTGGCATAAATTTTGACTCCAGACTAGAAGGGAGAAGGGGTTGGCTTACAATCTTCCATGTGGAAGCGACGAAAAAGGTCACAAGCATACTTAAACCGGGAAAGAAAGATTCCTTCTTTGGTTTACAAGACTTGGAGACTAAGAAAATAATGCAAATGTCCTAAGTCTGACTTTTAAATTTTTTTCTTAAGACTGGATTTCTCATGGTTTATAAGTTTAGGGTCACTACTAGTAAGGATAAGATCATCAACATAAAGAACAAGTATGATGACAGGGTTTCCTACTTTCTTGGTATAGACATTGGGGTCAGAATGGCATCGAGAAAAACTAGTGTCAAGGAGAAAGCTATCCATTTTGGCATACCAAGCTCTAGGAGCTTGCTTAAGGCCATATAATGATTTCTTAAGGAGACAGACAAGGCTAGAGTTATCCTGAACATATCCAGGAGGTTGTTCCATGTAAATTTCCTCCTGCAAATCACCATGTAAAAAGGCAGACTTGACATCCATTTGATAGACTTCCTAGTTATGTAAGGCTGCAAGGGAAAGAATAAGGCGGATGGAATTTATTTTTGTGACAGGAGCAAAGGTTTCATTGTAGTCAATCCCTTCAACTTGGGAAAAACCTTTGGAAACTAACCTTGCCTTAAATCTTTCAACACTTCCATCTGATGCATACTTAGTTCTGTAGACCCATTTACATCTAACAAGTTTTCTTCCTTTTGGAAGAGGAACAAGATCCCAAGTATCGTTCTCCATTAAGGAATGATATTCTTCATCCATAGCTGCATCCCAATCTGGATTTCCTTAAGCTTCTGCAAAAGTTTCTGGATCATGATTCTCGGAAACTTGAGCCAAAAGAGAAGAGGCTCGCTGAAACTGAGAACGTGTTCGACGTTGATCTCTAGGATCACTGGCAAGATCACCAGCTGCTTTACATGTTGAATGGACCCATTGAGGAAGCATTGGTGTTGGTGCAATTGGAGGAACATGAGCAGGCGGCGATGGATTTCCATCCTCACTGTCATCATCAAAAACTGGAGTTGAAAACCTGTTAAGGAAGTTGGAAGAAGAAGAAGAAGAAGGCACAATCGTCGAATCAGGCTCGCAGGCCAAAGATGGCACACCCGCCAAGTTAGGCTCGCAAGCCAAGAGATTTTCATCAAATTTAACATCTCTTCTAATGATTATATCATGTGAATGGGGCTGAAGAAGTCTATAACCTTTTACATATTCAGAATATCCAACAAATATGCACTTTTCACTTTTAGGTTGCAATGCTTTCCGTCTTTCATTCAGAATGTGAGCCCATGCTTCACAACCAAACACACAAAAGTGACTTACATCTGGTTTAATTTTACTCCATGTTTCTTCCAATGTTATACCTTGTAAAACTTTAGTGGGTGTGCGATTAACTATGTAATTTGCACAATTTATGGCCTTAGCCCAATATTGAAGACTTAGTCCCTTAGATTGGATCATACAATTAGCCATTTCTTTTAAAGTGTGGTTCTCCATTTAGCTACACCATTTTGTTGTGGTGTATATGGAAAAATGTGTTGTTGAATTTCTTGTTTAGTGCAAAAAGTAGTGAACTTGTTGTTAACATATTCTCCTCCATTGTCAGATCTTAACTTAATAATTTGATGACCAGATTGTTTTTCAATAAGGGCCTTGTAGGCCAAGAACATGTTAAATACTTCGTTCTTAAGTTTTAGGAAGTAAACCCAAGTGCGTCTGGAGTAGTCATCAATGAAAGTTAAGAAATATTTGAAACCAGAAAAGGAAGCAGATGGAAGAGGACCACACAAGTCACTACGCAAAAGCTCCAAGGGAACCGAGGTGTGCCAAGAGGCACGTTTGTCAAAACTGTCTCGATAATGTTTTTCGAGTACACAACCGGAACAAACACCATCCTTGCAAGATACCATCGGAAGACTAGTCACCATATTGTCTTTACATAGTTGTTGGAATGAACGATAATTTAAGTGACCAAATCTCTCATGCCAAAGTTTGCTTAAGTTATCACTATGAGCAACAAAAACTGAAGGAAAAGGTGATGACCCAAAGTTGTTAAATTTGTACAACCTAGTAATATCATCAACAGTTCTAGTAGCAAGGACATTTTGAGGATTTTTAAAATCCTTGATTACAACTTGGTGAGGTGTAAATGTTACAGTTTTACCTTCACCTGAATGAGTAATTTGATAGACTGATAACAAATTGCAGAAAATTTTTGGAACCCATAGTTCATCACTGAAATGACCATTTTCTACTGGAAGTGTTCTAGATCCTACAACATTTAAAGATCTATCATCACCAACAAATATTTGTTTGGTGTTACATTTATGCATAGTAGAAAATATGGCTTTATCCTTAGCCATATGATAAGATGCTCTAAAATCAATGAGCCATTCAATTGAAGTAGAAGAAGAAGAGGCAGTATAAGAGTAACCAAAAGCACAAAGTGCATGTCCATGAGAGATAGATTCTGAAAACGAATCTAGGCTGATGTGGTGCTTCTTCATTGCTGCTTCCAAGGCTGCCATCTTCTTGAAACACTTAGATGCATCATGATTATCTTTCCCACAAAAATTGCAATGACGCTAAGTTTTCTTTCCTTTTGGCTTGGATCCTTTGTTATTTTTTAAAGAAGGAGCAGACTGAGAGAGTTTGAGACTCTTGTTGTTTGGCTTATTATTGCGAAAATTCTATTTCTTGGGAGGCTTGGACTTTTCTTTCTATTGGGACAATAAGGCTTTCCTAGATGTATCTGCATTGTTAATTATTCCAAGATGAATGAGGTTATCTTGCTCTCTAATTAATGAATCACAAAATGATTCAAGACTATGCTTTTGATAGCTAGCTGCAGTCAATGATCCTTTCATGGAGTAGAATGTAGATTCAAAATAGAATATGCAGGTCCAAGTTGGGAAATAATATGATAAATACATTGTTTGTCTTCTTTCTTAATCTTGCATTCTACACATAAGAGTCTAAGAGTTTTATACTTAGATAAATAGTCTTGAATGCATGAAAAATTATTTGGATTCAAGGAAATCAACTCATTCTCAAGTTGATGACCCTGAATTTCATTGTGTTTACCAAATACAGATTCTAACTTTTTCCAAGCTGTATCGGGTTCATCAATTACAGATATGTGGAATCGCAAATTAGTAGAGATTGACATTACAATCAATCCACGAGCTTCATCACATCTATTTGCCCATTTAATTTTCTTATCATCATCAGTGGGTTCTGTTTCTTTCCCTGAGGTTATCTTAAAGAGTCTCCTACTTCGCAGAACATCCTCCATACGAGATTTCCATGAGAAATAGTTAGAACTTGTCATTATAATATCGTAAGAGGCAGTCATATTGTAAAATAATGACTGAAAGAACAGAAACTAACTATCTGGATGTAAAGAGCTCGAAAAAATATGTGGTTTTAAAAAAAAGGCACTGAAAACTGATTTTGGATGATGAAGTTATGCTTGATTAAAGAAAATGTTGAAGATGTCCCAATAGTGACGTGACAGATATTAACTTGACCAACTAAAAAAAATAACCCCCCTCTTCCCAAGATCAACCTTTGATAATCACTTTACAATAAAGTTATTTTTAAGTGAATCACTTTTGTAGAATAAGTGATGTTCACTTTTACAATAATGTTACTTTAAATAGTGCGTCAATAAATTAAAAAACTTAAGTGACTCACTTTTTATTTTATTTTATTTAAATGTGATGCACTTTTACAATAAAGTAACTTGAAAATAGAAATTGCATGCACTAAAAAATAGCTTAATAAGACTTGAACTCAAGACCTATTAAGGAATAAAACAACTTTGGACCAAGTGAGCTAAGTTTAAAAGGTACGTAAAAGAATGGAAAGACGAATGAGGCATTTTTTTTTACTCTTCTCTCTCGTTCTTCGTGGTTGCCTTTTTTCTTAAAAATCACAAAAAAAAAATGAAAAACAAAAACAATTTTTTTTTTCCACACAATGGGGTTAGATCTTGGTTAGTTTACTTGAAAAGTTTACGTTTTCAAGTTTTCTCACTATTTCTAATTTGTTGTGATAGCACAAGGTGCATGGCAAAGAGCATACGTAGCCGAGAAGATAAGAAAAAAAAACTTTCCCTTTCTATTTATGATTCGCCGCAATTGCGCAAGGTGCACAACAAAGAGCATACACAGCCAGGGAAGGCAACAGTCCGAGACTAAAACAATACATATCTAATAATAAAACTGATAAAATATGAGAGATTTAAAAAGAAAAATTTAAACAAATCTGTCACTGTAACATTATACCTTCAGATTTGCCGAAATTGGTATTTCCAAATAAAATTGAAACGGTTTTCGGTTAAACGAAAATGATTTCCCAATGGAAATGGCGCTCCGGATGTAATGGAATAACACCCACAGGCCACACATGCACAAAAACTCCAGAACCAGAAACCATTTCAAAGTTTCAGCAACACCGGTTCCAGATCTTGATCAAAACCGAAAGTGGCTCTTCATAAATGCTCTGATACCATGTTTGGGTACACAGGGTATTCCCAAAAGACCGATCACCTTCATCAACCACTTCACACAAATAGATCACATATCAACACACCGATGTTTGTCACGTGGTTAAAACCCTCGAGAGGGAAACAATCCACGACCCCAGCCAAATAACTACGTGGAGCAATTTATTATGCAAAAGAAAGAAAGTTACATATGAGCTTCTCATAATCGATCAAATAGCCAAGGACCCTCCATGCTCTTTAAATAGAGATCATGGACCAATCAGGTGTTAAGCCACGGATCAATGGAAGGTATGATCTAAGAGAAGTTGAACCGCCAGGTCACTCTATGTCTAGAACATATCGTGATCGTCGGATTAGAATATTTACAAATGCATACTAATGCATACTAAAGAAACACACTTTTACCTAACGGATATATTGCATAAGTTGATCTTAACTAACTCCTAAGTGTCTAAATATCCTAACACTAGTTGCTCATCCTTCTTCTCTATTCCGCATTGTTTACATTGCAGTGCTAGTGACTTGAATTTTGTGAAAAACTGATGAATAGTTTCGAAACTATGGGACTGTAACGTAATGAGCTCATTCTCCATATGTTCCCTCGAATCTCATCTTGTTTTCCAAACAAAGATTCAAGCTTCTCCCAAGCTTCCTTTGGAGTCTTCAGTCCCTCAAGGTGAAAGAGAAGATCCTAAGAGATATGAGTGCATAGGAAGCCAAAGGCTTCATCCAACTGATTCAATAACTTATTTTTCTCAGTAGGGTGATGGGGCTCTGTTTCTCTTCCCATTGTCATCCTAAATAGGCCAAGCTTGCGCAAGGAGACCTTCATATCTGCCCTCCAATCAACGTTGAAGGGTGTAAGGATGCGGGGTACAAGAGCTGAAGAATCCATCAATATTTCTGTTGAACAGTCAATTCCTCAACAAGCTACGTAGGTACCTGCAAGTAACACTACAAAAACCAAAATCTATTCTCAATCATGTCTGTTTCAAGCCTTCCACCTCGACATGTACACTTTCTCATAGTCCGTCACACCTGGAGATACTTCTCTAGACGAATCCAGAGTTAGAAAGGAAAATATTGCAGGATTTATGTGGAAACCCAGCTGCTTCTGGTGTATAATGTAGATCGGACAGACTTGCTGCTAGCTTGAACAAGGATATGATACCATGTTTGAATTATTGAACCATTGATCTACAAGCAATGAGTGCAATTGAAAGGTAGAATTTTGCAGTGGAATAGTAAGAACAATGTACACTGAACAAGACAAATTTTAGATAAAACTGATAAGAATTGATCAGTAAATTACAACATTAATCTCATTAATCCCAACAGTATACAACAATGTTATAATAAGGAGAATTTGAATAATGTGGATAAGATTCCTAACTCAATTATGACTGGCTGGCTAACTAGAAGTGTCTAAATCATTATCGAAGCTCACTAGTATAACTCCACATGTCTAATTCAGTTTGACAATCAGTTAAACTGATGAGGTAGATGAGAAAATGCGCCTACTCCCATGCATCCATGCAAGACTAGTGCTAATTGAACTGAAAGACATTTAATTGAATATAATTGGAAGTTAACCTAACATAACTACCTACCTACCACAACCAACTGATGGAGGCTACTAGTGGCACTTCGAGTGGCTCCTAAAATGTAGTGATTGGTCCCATAGGAACATGAATGGATGCATTAACATGAAACAAATGTCAGTTAATCTCTATATGTGTTCCCCACACTCTAGTGGTTGGTACCGACGGCACCAATGGCATCAGTGGCACCAATATCATGGTGTCCCCAAACTCAAGTAAAAGACTCCTAAGTTAGGAAAAATGATCTAATATATTATATATCGACAAGAGAGGATTAGAGAATCCTAACATGTCACTTCATCTATTATGTGTTGGTCCACACCCATTGTTGTTGTTTCCCATGAACACTTATGATTATAGTACAATGTTACAAAGGTTTTATCAGGTCTTTTTTTAAGTTTCAAGGTTTGTGGTGTTAATGTATCTGTTTCTATAGTGGCTATAAGGGGCTTATCGGATATATCGAGTTGTATTGGGTATCTAGAGAATCTAAAAGCATATTTGGATACCTAGCTGGCCATTTATCTAAGTGTACGAAATTGAATTGGTCACTATTGCCTTAGATCAATATGTTCTAAAAAGATGGTGGGCTCTTCCTTAGAGACTACAATGCTGATTTTTATGGATGTACATGGGAATGATATACTCGGTGTTTTCCAAATTCAAGAGTAGATTTTGGCACCCAATTGGTCCTACTATCCATATCAATCATTAAAATTCAGGGCGTTGTCCATCTAGAGAGTTTTCTAAGCACATGGAGGTTTGTAGGCTTATTTTTAGGTTAATGGGAGATGAATTGTTACCACACCTAAGGTTTTGATTTAAAAAAATGTTAATTTTGTGACTAATTGATTAGTGAGATGTTAAGAAGTGCATTTTTGTTCTATTTCTTAGTTAAGGATGCACTTTTTGGATTACTTGAAGGAAATTATGCACTTTTCCTTAGGTCGATTTGCTTAGTTGGACTAGTGGCACATATGTTGAGGCATAATGATGTCATTCATCTGGCACACATGCGAAGGCACATTGGGATCTAGTAAAGCTATTCTCAACATAATATTAGATCTTATCCACTCATCTCCTTTCTTTTGACATGGATTGACCTCCCTTGCCTATTTTGTGTGGCCCATTGACTTCATCATTCAATTTGGATTTGACTAGATCCTTGGATCCGAGAAATAACGCATTGTCTTTGGCACTTGGTTTTAGAATACCCATGGTTTCTGATGCTTGTATTGAATTAAACCCATTGTATTGGTATTATTTTATCGTTATTTACTAGGCAAGCTAGGGATTCACTCTCTCTAAGCTCAACAACTTGGCATGTATCATAAATTCTTATTGTAATAAGGGTTGATCTAGACCATTGATATAGAAACCCTCATCTTGAGATCATTGTTGTTGTAACAAACTATGTAACAATCTTTTTGTCTCATCTCATGAGGAAATCACCCCTCTTACCATATAAGAGGAGGGTCCCATTTCTCTCTTAGGGTCAAAATTTTGGCCAATGAAATAATAATACTCTACAATTTTTTTGCTAGTACTTAGGATTTTCTTGTTGATGTGTCTGTGGATATTGTTTTATTTTGCATGGATGATGAAAAATTCATAAGGGTTTGAGGTCATTGGTAGAAATCTCACTTATTTTTAGTAGATTAGGAAAGATTGTTGCAACCTTGTTCTCTAGAAATGCTTGTTAAATTTTCTAATTTGATTGCTGCAACCTCAACTTATTTAAATTCTTTGACTAAATAGTTTACCAACCTTGTGTTGAGTGTTTGTTATTGAATATATTGCTTTGTCCCCTTGATGATTGCATGAATTCATCACAAGTTTAGAGTGGGAGATGGCATTGGTTACCTCAAGCTATCAAGCATAGAGGTTCCTTTGTCCTATACTCTCCCTTGTAAACCCTTCAATTTGATTCAAATTTATTATGACTCCATCTTCCCAACAAATGTTTACTTAGGTCACTAGATCTAGGGTTTGGTGGTTTACATTTTTTTTCATTTCTATTTTCTTTAATTTATTTTCAATCTTACTCATCTATTTTTCTGATTTTGTAGGTACTTGGACCTAAAATTCAAAAGATATCCTAGGGGATTTGATCCCTCTACTTGGTCAATCAAACCTTTAATTATAAACCCTAGGGAGCATAAGCTCATGCACCTCCATAATCTAAGTTAAAAATCAACAGTTTTAATCAAACATTTTGGGTGTATTTTGGTCATTTACCTTAAGTTTTCAAGTGCATAACTAGTGAGCTATACTAGATTGCTAGATCTTAAGTTCTTAGTAGTTTATTTGCTATTATTTTGTTAATTTTCAGATCTAAACCCGCAACAAATCTCATTTAAGTTAACTTTGGAAATCACACTAGTATTATGGATATAGGGTTTGATTCTTAAAGATTAAAGTCTATATGCATGCTTACTATTACAAGTCATCATATAATCTAATTATATATAAATTGATCGCTGGGTTTACTACTTTTACATGTCTTATTGCAGATCTGAAAATTGCAGTAATAGTTATATAGATGAAAATTGCACTAGTAGTTATATAGAAGATCTTCTGAAGAGGCATTCTAACCTTGTGCAATTTGTTACTCAGGTTGCGTGCTCACTATGGTTAGTAAATAGGATCTAAGGCTTAACACTAGATATACCTTCCTAAGCTCCATTCATAGAATTTGTAATTCACCCTACTTATTTATTATAGTGAATGATCTACATGGTTAATTTTTGAAGAATACTATGATCCTAATGATCCACATAACATAATCCAAATGCAATTAACTTGTGAATGCTTTATTGAATCACATAATTGATTATGAAGTGAGGGTAATTCTTTACAATAATTCCTTGTGATAAATTGATTTAATTTAACCAGTTCATACTTTTAGTGAATATAACCTCACATGTAAATGCTTAAGTTATAAGAAATATTGGTTCTTTAAGCTATTCACACTTTTCATAATAGTCTCAAGTAATTACAACATTTTAAGTCTTATGTGGATACCTTAATGATTCATGGATGGTGTTTTACTTTGCTAAAGTTGTAATTGCTAATGAATAACTTCCATCTAAACCACATGTAATAGCTCTCTCAAACAACTTCTTGCAGATGCCAATGATTTAATGCTTTGATTAATTCATCCATAACACACTGAGTTGAATAAGCTATTTGCAGTTTCCATAAGTTATTATTTCTTTTGAAATGGATGATCATGTCATTGATGTATTGAATCATATTGATGATTGTTAGGGTTTTATGTTAAATGCATATGATACATTGCTTAAGATTTTGATTTGAAGCATTAATTTTTTGTGATAAATAGGATATATGGCTAAAAGGATTATGACATTAAGGATTCTTGGGTAGAAGATGTGTTTGACGTCTATAAATTACATGAGGAGTTGTCGTTGAGCGGGTAAATCATTGGTTGAAGGGATCCTACTAGGTAGCGATCATTGTTGGGGCACATCTCCTTACATCGTCGTTTGGTGTAAGATGTTGGACATCCCCTTTGACTCCAATCTAGTCCCCTTCTTTGAGTAGCACCACATTAGACAACATTGAACACTAATTTAGAGCCCGCATACCTTGAGTATATCGGGGACCCCTTAGGTATTGTTGGCCATATTTATTGAATGATGCCAACTAAGGAGAATCATCCCACACAAGTCGTTTACCGCAGCTTTCGGTGTGTTTGGATTAGTTGATTCTCGCAGGTTGTGGTCCTGTTACCATCTAGGTTTTTGTTCTCTTAAGAAGAGTTCTAACACTTCAACCTAGAAAAAAGATATATTAAACTAATTAATAAATACTAAATTCTAAAAACAACTAAACTAAAATTAATTATTTATCTACAAACTATATTAATCTATCTAAAAATAAAATGTCGATTTAACAACTAAAGTCTATTTACAACTACTAAATCAGAATTAACTAATTATGTCTAATTTGTGTTTTGCTCTCTTAAGGAGTCTCTCTTTTGATTTTTAAAAGATTTTCTCTATTCAAAAGATGAAATATAATTAATCTATAATACAAAATCCATTTAACAGCTGTTAAATGAAAATGGAAAAAATTAAACTAAAAAAAATGAAAATTTAATTTAAGTTATCTAAGTCTATCATGGCCAAGAACGACTATCAATTATTACAGCTGTTGTCAAAATTGAATTATAATTAAATGCTATTCAACAAAATGAGAAAAAAAGGTTTATCGTTTAGTTAAACAACATTCTATATATATATATAATATTTAAAATAACAATTAAAATTTATTATTGAAAATGCCATATAATTTTAAAAAATCAATTCAGAAAACAACATTAGTTCAAGACAAATAGAATGATCTTTCATACATGACAGAAAAATAGACATGTATTAAAATAAATAATAGTATAGTGAGCAAAAAGGAATTTCTATATCTTTAAAATGAAAATTGTATAGTATCAAAAATCGTGTTCATAACAAAGTTTCTATCACAAATGATGGCCTCCCATTTTGTCCATCTACCATCCAATTTCTAGTTCAAATTTGTAAAGGAACCAGTGATTTTGATTTCATTTTGTTGTACATGTTGTGCTCAACTATATATTTTGAAGGGGATGCATCAAAACTCTAAGCAAGGTAAAATTCTTATTTTTTAGTTATTTTATTCATTATTTTGATGGATTTCAACTTATGATTAAAAATCTGATTATTTTCCAAAGGTTTGGTGGCTTGATCCCACACCCGTTTCGGCACTCACTGAGCATGTATTGATTGGTTCAGATATTTGGGGGATTCATTTGTCTAAAACTATGCTTGGCCATTTCAATATGGATTTTGAGCTATCAGTCATCATTCAAATGCTCTGTTTCCTCCAGAAGTCGTGGCCGTAATCTCAAGCAATCTGGCAATGGCATTCCCGTCATTGATCAAGAACCTGATTTCGGGCTCAATTTCTGAACAATTGGTTGAGAATTATTCAAAACGGTTCAAAACCCACTTTATAAATGGCCCCGTTTACCCTTATCCAAGGGCAATTTTCAGAATTTATGAACGAATGTGGAGAAATCCTTTCCGGAACAGACGTGGTTTTTCCAGATTTTGGTGTTGGTCGTTTTCTGGGTGGTTGCACGAATTTCTGATTTTTGGGATGGATATTATCCATCTATTGATATATAAATAAATCCTTAGAAGGACGAGACGGGAAGAAGACACTGTAAAACTCTGATTTTTAATTAATTGATCAACAGTTGCATTTGCTTCCCTAAAGCTTCAGTTTCATATTCATAGGTGTTGAAGGCCAGGCCCACCTTCAACTCTAGTTATCTGTGTGTAGCGTTGTTTTTACTACTGTAAGTAAAGTTATACTGTATATTTTGATACTGTTTTTATGAATGTATGCCAATAGTTTTAACAACTTGTGATTTGGGAATGAAATACATACTTAAACTAAGCTAGTCGATCTCATTGAAATGTGTGTGATAAGCTTGGTTGCATTTGGATAAAATAGTTTCTTTCAGCTTTGCCTGTAGGTTCGAGTTTTGATTTAGTAGAATAGAGAATTGAAGAGTAGTGAGAGTGGAGAGATAGGTTGGATTCCGATTTCTAGATTTCTTTTATTTCCAGAATTAATCCTGATTATTGAATAGTTCAATTTCTTGACCAGAATCCTTTTAGGTCACAGAGTGTTTCAAAGATTTGTATTGCTTTAAAGAATTTAAAGAACTTGCAGCATTTACCGAATTCACAGAGGTTTTAGAAGTATATAGCATTTACAGAGATTTTAGCTTATAGAGTTTATAGGGTTTTCAGGATAGTATTTCAAACTGGTTATATAGAGGATTGGAGTGATGTTTTGTTTATTTCATGATCTTGAATGAAATTAAAAAGAAGAATCACAGTTCATTAATATTTAACAGCGTTGTTTCCTATGGTTTGAAGATAAGTCTCGTAGGATAGGCAAATGAGAGTGAAGTGTGTGTTGTCTAAATAGTTCCAATACATTTTTGTGAGCATAGAATGCAAGTAGAGTGTATCCATTGTTAGCAGAAAGACAAATTTAATTCTAGTAATTGTTTGTGAATGATAAGTGTTTGTATTAATTAGGGTTAAGAAGAGTCATCATGTTAGCATAAGATTCTTTATGGGTGATGAGTGTAGTCTTAGATGTAATGTTAAAAGGTATAAGACCACTAGGATTGATCAAAAGTATTCATTTTGTAGGCAGGTTTGAAAGCAGGGCTTTCTTTAATGAACTATTTACTTGCTTGGTTGCTTGTTTTAAGGAATATATCAATAACTAGCATAATTTGAGATTTCTGTAGATTTCATTGGATTTGACAATTTTGTAGATTGTAAAACAGGGCTCAGCAAGCTGACTCCCTTTCCTTAGGTTAGATTTAACAACTTTTGGTATTGATTATTCAATAGAGTAGTTAGTTTCATAAAGCACATTCGTTTTCTTTGTACATGAACAAACCAAAATTACCCTAGGCATGAGCTTGAAACCATTTTACCTTATAGTGTAGTAACTCAAAGTTTACGTGTCCCGGTTGATAATTAAATCGAAGGTAAATTAAGTAGTAATAATTTTACCCAACATTTTGGCGCCGCTGCCGGGGAGTTGCTCCAAGGTAAGCTGGTATTTTGCTCATTTTCTATGAATTTGTTGGCTGCGAAGTTTAGGTAGATAGGGGTAGATAGGTTTCCTTTACATTACACAACAAGGTGGAGGGGAAACGATAAAACGCAAAGACGAATTCACTACGGGATTCCCTTGGTGTAACAGTCTGATGCATCCACTTTAGTGGGTTGCCCCAAATTCTTGTTGTTTCCGTCTCGTAAGTGTGTTTGCTTTTTCACATGTTTGATTTATTTTGCTGCAAAAGTGTGTTTACCTTTCCTATAAGGCGTGTTTACTTTCTTGCAATTTAATTTCATGCAAGTGTGCTTTTCTTTTTGCAAGTTTGGGTGTGTTTACTTTCTGCAATTTAATTTTAAGAGTGTTTTATTTTATGCAAGAGTGGCGTGTGTTTGATTGGCGTAAATATGTTTTTAATGGTAGATAGTCTTGATTAGAATCAGTTAAAACACAAATAAAAATAAAAACTTGGGTGCTGTAAGAACCCCAGACACTAATCCTTGTGCGAGACATGAACAAAACAACTGACAAAAATGGATTAAGAAGTAACCATCAATTTGGGAAAACTTTCTCAAATCCTAGCTGCAGTTGGGAATTCTTCTTATCAGGTAGAACATATCCTGAAAGCAGTTAAGAGTTTATCTACCTCTCCTGACATAACAAATGAATCAAAGTCCCAAGAGCCACAAAAAAATATTCCTTGCCAAATTGCAGAGGAAATTGACAACTTGGGGATTACATCCGATGGAAAGTAGCCTAAAATTGAGGAGGTATTAGCAGATCCTCTATGTACTTCCGAAATCAATCAATCAGAAGAAGGGGATCTACATGATATGATGAAGGAAGGTGAGTACTAGGACTACTTTGAAAGTTGGTTCCAAGAGGTAACCAGACTACAACACCATTTCCTCCTTCAACACCTTTTGTTGCAGAAACAAGTAAGTCGGTTAGTTCTCCATATCTAGGTAATTATTGCAACAAATTTTTCATATGTGGATAAAGGTATATTTTTAATCTTACTTCGCACTTGGTTCCATTGGAAGAATTCATATACTTGAATAGAAATGTTTTCTTTCTTCTTAGGTAGAATAGGAAAATATGTATATAAATAAAAAAGTTGCATGTTTAGTTTAGAAATTAATGCAGCTTCGTTGTTTTTCTTTTTTTCAATAAAATGATAAGATCTTTAACCAGAATTTATACCTTCTCTCCAATCCATACTTTCAGAAAATTTATTATAACAACATCTCATAGCAAGGAAAAATGCTAGAGGGTAATATGAAATTGTGACTGTTTTTAATAATGGTTCTGTAAACATAAGACCAATTGGTGATGAACAGGTTGCATTTGTGGTAATGGACACCGGTTAAAGGTGTATCATAAACCTCCTTCTAAGCAAGAATTCATTCGAAATATGAGTCAGCAATCTGAACTAGAGATGGTAGGTGAAGAAATGACTTCTTCATTCCCTACTTTCTTGCAATGACATCCAATAAAATTGTTTCTTTGTACATATGTACAGGAGTTTTGTTATCAATAGGTTCTTTTGAATGATGCAGGTATTCTCTTTGGGTAGGTTCAGGGTATTTTTTTTTTGGTTAAAACAAAAACAAAAAGGGAAGTCTTTCTGTTACTGTTCCTACTTCAGCCCATTGATTCCTTTTACAAAGAATTTTCAAGGACTGTGTTAATTTGAATTAATTTCTGAGTTTCACTGGGTAACTGGAATGCTTGTGTCAAGTAAATAAAGTGCATGCTGCTCAATTTTTTAGACTTGTCCTCTTTATTCATACAAGTACCTATCCACCTAGCACTGCCTCCATCAGTGATTTAAGCTTCAAAGGGGTTTCTTTTTTACTTATGAACTCATGGGATATTAGTGCCATTTGACTTGGTTTCACATTGGATTGAATGAGGATATATATATATATTTTTTAAGTAGTAACAGCTATGGACATTGAGTTATTATCCAAACAGGCACCATTATAGGAAAAGGTTTCCAGGACTGAGCGGTCTGTTGATTATTATCTATTGGATTCCATCATATTATATATATATATATACATTTTTTTGTCCAGCCACTTCATGTCTTTCACTTTATACAGTTATAGAGGTTAGTTGTTCATTTGGACAAATCTTTACAGGCATGTTTCAAGAACACTCTTCCAATTTTAATACCATCCCACTCCTAGAGGGTTTTCAGAGCTGCTCCCCCACTCATCTATGCATAAGCAAATCATAAACTTTATCTTTAAGATGAATTTGGGACAAGGGCCTCTGATAGAAAAAGGGTGTAAGAGGTTAACCCGCCGGGATACTGAACAGGTCTGCCGGCAGCGGGTAACGACCTTTGGTATAAACAGGAAAACCCATCAGGGTACTGAACATGCCTGTTGGAAATGGGGCATTCTGCTTGGGGAAGAAGCTTCTTAGATATTACAGTTACCCCACCGGAGTACTGAATAGGCTCGTTGGTAGTGGGTTCTGACTTTGATATCTCTTTTAAAAGCCTCATTTATACTTGTCTGTGTGAACAATGTACCTATATAAATGTTAAAGAGAGGTCATGTGTGGGTTAAATGAAAATCTAAGGGAACTGTTTGTAATAGCCAGTTGATAATTATCTTCAGATGCTCTAAGTTTTTGTTACCTGATCCTTGCTAGAAGAAAATGTTTATACCTCTAGAGTGTCCTGGCGTTTATTGATTCAATGAACATAGCTATGAACCTCATTATTGGTTTTTCTTTTCACCGCTCAAACCGTCTTGTGTGAAGCCGAGTCAAGTTGGCCAGTACACCATTGGCTTCATTTAGTACTCCTCTTGTCTTGTGTTTTTAAGGCACATATTCTGGTGGAAAAAGTTCTATATGAATAAAGAGAAAGAAGTCTGTGCTCATGGTTGAAGTTTTGAATACATGAGTGAGATTGATAGTCTATGGATTGTATTTAATTCTGTTTTTGTATTGCTAATAAAGAGTGGTTTTATGACTTAGCTCTGTTTTTGTGTGGCCAGATGAAGGAGCAACCATGGAATAAGGTAATTGTGCCATGAGCCTGCTGGATAAAACAATTTTTTTAGGCAGTTTTAATTGTCTTTTCAACTCACAAAAGTTGGACATTTTGAAAAAAGACAGTTATTTTCCCTTGCTGATAACATCATCACCCTGCTGGCAATCATTTCCACCCTTGCCAGCTTGAAAATAATTCTGTGTCTGGACCTGAAAATACTAGACTCAGACTGGATCGGGTAAAGGAATGAGTTCTGCAAAACTGGTAAATTGAATTTTAAAGGTAATGTTCAGAACGCTGGAGTTATCTTTACTGTTAAAAGCGAGGCATCTTTCTAATTTAAAAACTGATGAAATTATGAGGATTTACCTTAACACATTATATTCCATAGAGCTGATAAGCCACCTCTCCTTTGTAAGTAATTTAATGACATATACACCTTGGCAAAATTTTATTTTATGTTATTGATTATTTTATAGTTTGCCTTTTTAAATTTTTATGTCATTAATTTACTAACATCCAAAGCCTAACTTCATGGTTAAATTGACATTTGATTTGTCTTAAGGCTATGAATTTTTTTGGGACGTGTCGATATCATTATAAGGCAAGGCAGTGTGGGCAGTATGTGCCTTGATCTGCTATAATTTCCTTAGCACATCCGACATTACCATCATATTTTTATTTTTATTTTCCTTTGCCATTATATTTTATTTTCCTTTGCCATTATATTTTTAAAACAGGGGATTGCTGGTGTAAAAAACTTCAAGCTGTCACGCAAAGACTATGATTAAGTTTTTAAACCTGAATTCTTGGCTATGAAGGGTGAAACAGGATTTTCAAAGCTATGGATCATAGAAGAATTTATTAGTCCCTTAGTAATCATCACCAGGCTCATTAGTTGTGAGGGTCGATTCTCTACCTTCAAAGCTTGTCACTTTCGATTGCTTACACATTTTGAATTTGGTAAGCTCCTTAACTTTCCATTTCATTTCTGGAAACGTTTGGGTAGGATGGTTTCTCAGATTAGAAAAAACGTAGAAAATCCTACTCATAGCATGTATCATCATGGGCTTATCAAGATGATCATTTTAGCCGAATTGAAGAAAAAGAATCAAGTATGGGAACAATTTCTATATGAATTGTCCAATTCCCATATTAATTCGCCCTGGTTAATGAAGCAAACAAACCTCTTATTCCTGGTCTTATTGGCAAAGTGTCCTCTATGAATGCTTCTAAATGTCAAACTAGTCACATTCAGGAACAAGAAGTCAAGAGTTGTAAGAAGGCAGGAAGGTCCCATATCAAGAAGTCTCGGAGGTAAAAAGGGCAGCAAGTAAACTTTCAGTTTGAGAGTGGGCAAGGTCAGCCTGATTATGGAAAATTGTCTATTTCATCAACTCATAGGTTTACCCGTAGTATGGCTGCTCAAGAGAAGAACATAGGATCTAAAGGTAAGACACCTGTTCATGTTCAGCTGTCCTCGTCCACTTCTTCATCTGTACATAGTGGTTCTGATTCAAATGACTCCCATCATAATCCTTTAATACCAATGTCCTGTCACAGATTCTTCATTGCCATTTCATTTTTTTTAGCATCACCAACTTTAAAATCTGCTCTGAAGTCTATCAAATCTCACCGGTAAGATGCTTCAGCTCAGGGGGCTGAATACTTTCGACAAATAAATTTTAAGTTGACTAAACAGTTACAAGAACATAATTTTTAGTTAACCCCAGTTTTCTTCTTCAACTAATAGAAGTCTGGAATTTAAAAGAAGGCTATTCATCTTTTCCATGGAGCATTTTTTTACCTACAGCATCTCCAATTCTGATGGCAGCAACCTTCCACCTTTGCAAACTTAAGCATATTTCTGCATTTAAACCATGAGAATATTGGAACAAGTGCTGGGTAAGGTACCAAAAAATCTGTAAACTGTGTGAACTAAATTGCTGAGGTAAGTTTCAGAACATTACTTAAGGTTTGACTGCTGAAATCCAGGTATATTTTTAATTTTAAAATAGCTAGATAATATGAGTTTTGCCTTGAATATTTATACTTCATAAAGCCATTAATTTTAAAGCTGATTTGTTTTGATTGGCTTAATGATTGGTTCCTCGGTCTCATATAGATGAATCCTTTTATTTTATAATCAAAGTCACCTATATATTATAATTTGTTTGATGTCATACATTAAAAAGAGAATTTATAATGGCAAACTTCATTTTTTGGTTAATGACACATTTTATACAATAATGTGTGTCCTGAATTGGTTTACCACATTGATTTTTTTTATATATGACATTGTCATTTTAATAGGTGAAAAACATTTTTGCCAATTCCCTTGATCTTACCTCTTTGAAATTTTAGTCTTTCCTAAGATCAAATTACATGTTGCATGCAAATATAACATTTGAACTCATTTTTTATTATATAATCTTTCCATAAGTTGGTCTACCTTATTTCTGAAAGCATGTGGTTATTATCATGTTAATTCTCACTTTAGTACTTAAATGTCAAATCATATGGAGGATTCTTCATTGTCATTCCATTCCTCATCATACCAAATACCAAAATCTGATCTCAGGTCTGCCAAACATCAGTTACCTCTTCAAATCTAGGCATTGAATATTTCAAACAAAGGAATGCTGAATTAACTGAACAATTGCGAGAACATATTTGATCGATATATTAAACATGAAAATGTAGTGTTGAAAACTAAGGTTGCATTTCTGCAAACCTTGGTAGATGACATGACTAGATCCAATCGCAGCCTTAAGAAATAATTGATAAAGAAGGAGTTGATCAAAGCTCAGCAAAGAGACCAATTCCATCTCCTCCTCAAGTACAAGTGATATTTAACACTTCAGCTTCAGTTTATGGAGTTTGACTCAATTTTAATTATCAATTTTTCCTATCAGTTTTTCCTGTCAGGTTTAAAGTTTTCTTGCATTGGGACATGCAAGGTCTTTGGTCTGGGGGAGATGATGGCCTCCCATTTTGTCCATCTACCATCCAATTTCTAGTTCAAATTTGTAAAGGAACCAGTGATTTTGATTTCATTTTGTTGTATATGTTGTGCTCAACTATATATTTTGAAGGGGATGCATCAAAACTCTAAGCAAGGTAAAATTCTTATTTTTTTAGTTATTTTATTCATTATTTTGATGGATTTCAACTTATGATTAAAAATCTGATTATTTTCCAAAGGTTTGGTGGCTCGATCCCACACCCGTTCCGGTACTCACTGAGCATGTATTGATTGGTTCAGATATTTGGGAGATTCATTTGTCCAAAAATATGCTTGGTCGTTTCAATATGGATTTTGAGCTACCAGTCATAATTCAAATGCTCTGTTTCCTCCAAAAGTTGTGGCCCTAATCTCAAGCAATCTGGCAATGGCATTCCCGTCATTAATCAAGAACCTGATTTCGGGCTCAATTTCTGAGCAATTGGTTGAGAATTATTCAAAACGGTTCAAAACCCACTTCATAAATGGCCCTGTTTACCCCTAACCGCGGGCAATTTTCAG
Source organism: Pseudotsuga menziesii (assembly GCA_001517045.1). Classification (NCBI taxonomy): domain Eukaryota; kingdom Viridiplantae; phylum Streptophyta; class Pinopsida; order Pinales; family Pinaceae; genus Pseudotsuga; species Pseudotsuga menziesii. The sequence goes on from LPNX010156624.1 coordinate 673,581, forward strand.
AATTTCTGAACGAATGTGGAGAAATCCTTTCCGGAACAGACGTGGTTTTTCCAGATTTTGGTGTTGGTCGTTTTCTGGGTGGTTGCACGAATTTCTGATTTTTGGGATGGATATTATCCATCTATTGATATATAAATAAATCCTTAGAAGGATGAGATGGGAAGAAGACACTGTAAAACTCTGATTTTTAATTAATTGATCAAGAGTTGCATTTGCTTCCCTAAAGCTTCAGTTTCAGATTCATAGGTGTTGAAGGTCGGGCCCACCTTCAACTCTGGTTATCTGTGTGTAACGTTGTTTTTACTGCTGTAAGTAAAGTTATACTGTATATTTTGATACTGTTTTTATGAATGTATGCCAATAGTTTTAACAACTTGTGATTTGGGAATGAAATACATACTTACACTAAGCTAGTCGATCTCATTGAAATGTGTGTGATAAGCTTGATTGCATTTGGATAAAATAGTTCCTTTCAGCTTTGCGTGTAGGTTCGAGGTTTGATTTAGTAGAATAGAGATTTGAAGAGTAGTGAGAGTGGAGAGATAGGTTGGATTCCGATTTCCAGATTTCTTTTATTTCCAGAATTAATCCTGATTATTGAATAGTTCAATTTCTTGACCAGAATCCTTTTAGGTCACAGAGTGTTTCAAAGATTTGTATTGCTTTAAAGAATTTAAAGAACTTGCAGCATTTACCGAATTCACAGAGGTTTTAGAAGTATATAGCATTTACAGAGATTTTAGCTTATAGAGTTTATAGGGTTTTCAAGATAGTATTTCAAACTGGTTATATAGAGGATTGGAGTGATGTTTTGTTTATTTCATGATCTTGAATGAAATTAAAAAGAAGAATCACAGTTCATTAATATTTAACAGCGTTGTTTCCTATGGTTTGAAGATAAGTCTCGTAGGATAGGCAAATGAGAGTGAAGTGTGTGTTGTTTGAATAGTTTCAATACATTTTTGTGAGCATAGAATGCAAGTAGAGTGTATCCATTGTTAGCAGAAAGACAAATTTAATTCTAGTAATTGTTTGTGAATGATAAGTGTTTGTATTAATTAGGGTTAAGAAGAGTCATCATGTTAGCATAAGATTCTTTATGGGTGATGAGTGCAGTCTTAGATGCAATGTTAAAAGGTATAAGACCACTAGGATTGATCAAAAGTATTCATTTTGTAGGCAGGTTTGAAAGCAGGGCTTCATTTAATGAATTATTTACTTGCTTGGTTGCTTGTTTTAAGGAATAGATCAATAACTAGCATAATTTGAGATTGCTGTAGATTTCATTGGATTTGACAATTTCGTAGACTGTAAAACAAGGCTCAGCAAGCTGACTCCCTTTCCTTAGGTTAGATTTAACAACTTTTGGTATTGATTATTCAATAGAGTAGTTAGTTTCATAAAGCACATTCGTTTTCTTTGTACATGAGCAAACCAAAATTACCCTAGGTATGAGCTTGAAACCATTTTACCTTACAGTATAGTAACTCAAAGTTTACGTGTCCCGGTTGATAATTAAATCGAAAGTAAATTAAGTAGTAATAATTTTACCCAACAACAAACAGAAACTGAGATAATTACCAACTACTACCAGCACTTGTTACAATAGTCTTGAATCCTAAGAGAAACTTTGACAAAAAAATCAGGCCAAAAAAATTTACAAAACTTTCCCTTCTCTAACATTTGCAACATACAATTTTTACCAATTAAAACAGAATGTAGAATAATAAAAATATTGTATCTTCTGCCAAGACTTCCCCTTACATAATCTTCTATCCAAACTTGCACTACGTTGACATCAATACTCCACATGTGATAAGGTGACATTTTAAACATTAATCTATAAAAAACATGTCAATCCTTTATGTAAGGAATAAAATTTTAAATGTATTTTCTCTAAACGTAGCCTCCCATTTCATAACACAAGCATGTGAGTTTGAATTGTTATAAATTATAAATATTTTAAAGAAAGATAAAACATTAATTTATAAAAAAATATGTCAATCCTTTAGTAAGGAATAAAATTTTAAATGCATTTTCTCTAAATGTAGCCTCCCATTTCATAACACAAGCATGTGAGTTTGAATGGTTATAAATTTTAAATATTTTGAAGAAAGATAAGGCATGAATATTTTGAATGAAGCTTAGATTTTTAATAAAGTTTATGAAATTTACTTTATTCATTTTCAAAACAGGGAATTAAAATATTTAAAAGTTATTTCAAAACTTTTTTTTCAAAATTAAATATGTCATCTTTTTAATGTATTTTAAAATGATAAAATATTTACACATTAAAAATATGGTACGAAATATAAAAGTTTAAAGCTTATAAAATAAATCCAATCATTAAAAATCAAAACTAAAAGTTTACTTCCATTCTTTTAAGTATGCCTTTACAAGATGCAAATAGAAAAGTTAAAATTGAGTTTTTAGTTAATTAATTGTGATCTGCCAAAGTATACATGAATTTCACGATGCATTTGCAAACCAAATCTTCATAAGATTGTCGAAGGACCAAATTATTCTAGTTTAAGTAATTAGAAGTATGGGATCATATCAAATAAGTCAAGATGAGATCAAGCAAGCATTATCAAGGAACCAGGAAGTCAAAATAGCCAGACGATAGAGATCACCAAATGTCAAAAGCATAAGCCCAAGGAATCAAAGACGAAAGTATTGCACAAGAAACCACTAGAAAGTAAAAAGGCTCAAATGTCAAAATGATAATTTGTGTATAAAACAATGAGTAAAGATGATGTAATGGAAATAAATGATTATGAATTTTCACTAATTGTTTGAGTATAATAATCATGAAGTCGTAAAAATCATCAAATAAAGGTAACCAGAAACACTAACTTGAAGTGCTCAAGGAAAAATACTCGCAAGAGTAAATGAACACCAAATCGTTTGTCATGAAAACCAAGTCTAAAGATAATCAACCCAAAGAGTAAAGGACCATGGAATCACCCTCTCAAACCAAGCCAGCAAGCCACAAGCTAAGAATTTACAAAGTTTACACATGGGTCACCTTGATTTTGCAAGAATCAAGGGGGAGTTGTTGGGGTGCCAAAAAATGGCGACATACCTGGGAGAACCAGTTATCTCTGCCATCTTATTTCAGATAACTGTGTAAGACATAGTCTTAAAATTTGCTAGGAGAAATCAGAAAACCTCGATATGATAAAAACCAGTGTCTAATGATTTTCATATCTTCAAACACTTTTTAGAATTATCCTCATTTATGTTTATAATGATTTTTGTTGAAGATAACCTAAATGATTATCTCGTCAAAATGAAGTACTCAAAATAAAGATAACCCAAATCATTCGTATAAAGATGAAGCTATTCACTTCTCTGAAAAATTTCTAAAATAAGTTGCATTTATTGAATTGATTTTTTTTTATCTTTTCGTTTATTTTTATTTTTCTTTTCCTTTTTTTATAGAATAAAAGAGGGAATCACTGTCGTAGCTTGGTAAATAAAAGACAGTGTCATTCACAAACATCACTAGAAAATGAATCCGCTGGTTCATTACTGAGACCGCCTATCTCTTGATCAAATAACCAAGAGCCACTACCATATTTCTTGGTAATGTCATCCGGTGATGTTCATGATCCTGATCGGACCGGCTCATTACCGATACCTCTCATTCCCAATTTGACATCAACAGAAATTTATGAATGGAACAGATCAAGAAACTCCTTAGATTGTAAATAAGCTTAAAGATGACTGACAATTTAGACTCATAAGGATTTTTTTCAAGTACCAAGTTTTGAAAATGTAACAAACTAGCTATCTTTACTATAAAGAAACAAATTATAGATTATGAACCCTAATCATACTTACAAATATTATAATATTATCATGGGTTGATTTCAGATTTAAGAAGATCTGATTATTCTAAGCAAATTGAAAGACTAGACTTTATCATAACTATTCAAAATAAATGAACAAATTGAAATTCAACCACATATATTTATTCATTTACAACCTCCTTATTTTAAAAACAACAAAGAGAAAAATCAAAGTATTAAATTCAAGATTGAGACCAATCAAACAAACGATCTTGAAATTTAAAAGTACATAAATAACAATCATTAATTTACTCAAAAACTTATATTCAAGATAGGTCCTGATCAAATCCAAATTTCAACCAAAAAGGTATGTATTACAATCCAAAAGAAAAGAGGAACTAAGTATTCACAAAGATGACCAATTTTTTAATGATAAGCAATTTTTTTAAAACCTATCAAAACTTCAGCTGACTATCAAGGAAGATAAATAAACTTGAAATTCAAAAATCAAAACATGATCATATTCTATGGGATGAGCTATACGAAATAATGTAAAAATCATAAAATCACAACATGTGTAAATAATGACAACAAATCTCATAATATTAAATTTGACCACAATATACAAAGGATTAAAATTTTAGTAAAAGGGTCAAACATGAACAAAAAATAGAAATAGGAGATGTGAATGTTATATACATGTCAAAGTTATGAAATAGATATGATGATTTTATAAGAAACATCATAAGCTCGTTCTTAATGTGAAGTTTCTAAAATCTTTGCAAAATCATTCAATCATTAAATTTTTCTTCATTCCTTAGGATTCATTTAATTAATCGACTAGAAGTTTGAATAAATCAGATCCCTTTATTCATTATTATTTACAAAAGGAAAATTAAAAAATGAAGCAAAACAAATTCTAAACGGTGTAGTTTATAATTATAATTAAAATATGAGTGAGCTATGTTTGTAAAGTTTTTTTTTTTTTTTAAGTAAGAAAACACTATAAATATTCTTGCTTTAAAACTTCAAATCCTTATTCATAAGCAATTTGTAATTAAGTCTTAATAGTTGAAAATAAGGCTTACAATGAGATGATTAATATATAAAACCATAAGCAAGACATTTAAAAGAAAAATAATGTGTATTTCTTGAACAATAGATCATGCTCACCTTGAAATTGATATGCCGCTTGATAAATGCAGCTTATTGAAAATAAAGCATTCTACTTGTGAAAAAAAACAAATTAACGAAACTAAATCTAAAGTTAGATATGTACATATATACAAGGGGAATAAAATGAAATAAAAATCAAGTAAAATCATATAGCCAATGTAACCAGATATGTAAACTCAAACCAACAAGCATATGTACATCACAAGTAAAAAACGAAAATAGTAAATATAGAATTCAAAATCAAACTATCTAGAACTATTTCTAACAAGCACAAGATCAGAAAATTATTATTTACAGAGAATCTTGTATGAAATGAATCTTATAACGAAGCTTCTATAGGATCGTGATATGTACAATGATTAATATTTACATGTTGAGATAAATATACAATGAAGGAATAATCGTCCCTAGAATTATTTCTTGCTACAATCCCTTCTTTAGATGTGAAAGATAGATAAGGTTTAAGTCTAGGACATCTGTATGGTGAAATTTGAGCTTTTTACAATCTATGTCTAAATTTTGATTTACAAAAAGCGGATCTGAAATTCGTTCTGATCCCTTAAATGTATGATGTGCTATATTTTTATCACGAATATTCTCTTGTAAACAAATACATATTTTTATAAAGATCGTCAAATTGAGAAACAATTTCGGTTAATTTATCATCAAGAGTACTTGTTATATCTTCAAAATGAGAAGGAAACAAACATTTAGGAAAAAAATGTTCTGTATAAAAATCTTATGAGAAAATTGGGTAATTATAGAAATATTCTAACTTAGGAGAGAAATCATTTCCCAAAAATATCCCCTCACCATCTTCTAAACATTGCTTTATGGTGAGAAGATTATCACTATTAATTTTGTGTTGTTGTAAATTATGGGATTGTAGTTCCACACAAACTTGTGTTTTGGGAGTATGAGAAATTTTGGTTTGATAATAAAAATTATTACCCAATGTACAGGGATGATTTTAAGGAACCATACTTATTTAAAAGTGTATAAATGTTGGTGAATCTTACCAATTCTTAAAATGCCAACTATAAAATGTTTGGTAATGTTTTTCAAAAAAAAATTTAATTTCCAAGGATTTTATATCATTATATAATAATTTGGCGATTTTTAGGGTGAAAAAAGTTTATCTCATCAAAATTGGGCGAAACAGGGCTTCAAAAAAATGCAAAATGGTGAATCTTTTTTTGAAGAAAAACCCCTAAAAATAGCCCATGGGCTAAATTTCACCCCTAAAATTATCCCTGCCAATGTCTCAATAGTAGGTGAGTTTGTATAATTATTCAATAAGTTGTCATTACTCACATAATCATATGAAACAAAACTCTGGTTTGAAGTTGAAGAGTTAGATTCGGGACAACTCCAAAATTGGTTTGATATTGAAATAATATGATTGGATTTATCAATTGAATTTATAGCTATCTCTCTCCTAGATGTTGAACTTTCAATATCAAGTTCATACTTGTAATTCGGATCAGAGAAAGATTTATGATCAAGAGAGTCAAATTCTAAACAATGATCAACTCTAGCAAATGGTAAACTATGAAAGGAACTTGATTTCTTCACAAAGCTATTGGTATGTAGAGTAAAGTCACTAGTTTGTAAATCAATTTTAGATTCATGGAAAGGTTGATCAAAGTGATTAAATGATGTGTGACCTTAGATTAATAAGTCAAAAGATCTTGAATTATGATCTTCTTCAGGAGTTTTAGATGTGGATTCAAAACTATGAGAATTGGAAGTAAGGCATTCCTCATATTCGATTCCAGGTGGAGGAAAATGTAAATCAATATTTTGCATTGAATTTACAACTAGGTTTTTATTTTCTTGTAAACCTATTGATTTTGTAAATATAGCTGCAATGTTTCCTTCATTATGCATAATTGATTTATTATTATGATTATGCAAATACATCATTTCATCATGCAAAATTTTAATTTGTTCTTTTAACCTAGAAATTTCAGATTCATCATCTTCTTCAACATTATTTTATCATCATTATTATTAGAAAATAAAGAAGAAGAAAGGTCATGGGAACACCTCTTAATATTCTTCTCAAGAACTTGTGCATGCTCGCATGCTTGATCAAAATCAATTTTACCCTTTTGTGCAACAAACATAGTTATAGATTTGGGTAAAGAACGCACATACTACTCATAAAGGATGCCAATTGAAGGTCTTTGATTGCCTTTGAGTCGATGATATACCTATCGAAAGCGTGTGTTGAAATCACGTATAGATTCACCTTCTTTGACCTATATTTCATCCAACTCATGATGTATATCAGGCGCATTATAAATTTCATAAACATTTTGAAAAACACTTTTAAAATCAAACCAACCATGAATAGTATTAATAGGAAGAACATAGTACTAAGTCTGATACCTTACCTTCAAAAGTGAAAGGGAAAAACCTGCAAAAAATATCTTCATATTTAATATCAAGTAAATGTAATACCAACTCATATTTTCTAATGTGTTCTAAAACTGTGATATTCCTTTCACCATCAAACTTTGGCGAGAAAGTAAGTACTTTTCTAGGAAGCTCATGCAATGGTCCATGCAGACTCAATGTTGTATCGGACTCCCATGTAGGGATTTGCCAAATGAGGCATAATTAATAAAACATAATTTAAAATTGAATAAAATTGGTTAGCTTACCATTGACCAACCCTATGATGCATGCATGACATCATAGAAGAATAAGATATAATACACTGAAATATAAGAGCTGGATGATAAATGGTTAATGAATAAATAATAAAAAGATAAGAACAAAAACCATTTGTTTTACCTCATGGCCCTCCTTCTAGTGCCATTTGTTGGCTGGATTTTCGAAATGAGGCCAACTAAGGAGAATTAACCCACACAAGTCACTTACCACAGCTTCTGGTGTGTTTAGATTAGTTGATTCTCGCAGGTTGTGGTCCTGCTACCATCTAGGTTTTCACTCTCTTAAGGAGAGTTCTAACACTTTAACCTAGAAAAAATATATCATAAACTAATTAATAAATACAGAATTCTAAAAACAACTAAACTAAAATTAATTATTTATCTACAAGATATATTACTCTATCTAAAAGAGAAGTTTTCTAAACACTACTATGCACTATATATTTTTGGAACAGCTGATATTTATACAGAATTATAAACTGTATAACGATTTCCAGCAGCATACTTTTGTATATTTTTGATATTAGGGACAGTTAGATATGCAGCGAATGAGTATTTGTGTATGTATTAGATGTATTTCTTTTTCGAAACCTTTCACAGCCTCATGATAGACACCAGAACTTTGGGTTTTTTGGATATTCACGTTAAGTGAATCTACAGAATGTAATTTTGATCTCGAAAGATGAATGAAATTACGCTTTTTTTTCAAGGAAAATAAAAATAAAAATTACTCTATCTAAAAATAAAATGTCTATTTAACAACTACTAAATCAGAATTAAGTAATTATGTCTAATTTGTGTTTTGCTCTCTTAAGGAGTCTTTGTTTTGATTTTTAAAAGATTTTCTCAAGAACTCTTCAAAAGATGAAATATAATTAATCTATAATACAAAATCCATTTAACAACTGTTAAATGAAAATGGAAAAATTTAAACTAAAAAAAATTAAAGAAATAATTTAAGTTATCTGAGTCTATCTTGACCAAGAGCGACTATCAATTATTACAATTGTTGTCAGAATTAAATTATAAGTAAATGCTATCCAACAAGATGGGAAAACAAAGTATATCATTTAACTAAACAACATTATATATATAATTACATAGTATTTAAAATAACAATTAAAATTGATTATTGAAAATGCCATATAAACATTAGTTCGAGAGAGATATAATGATCTTTCATACATGATAGACAAATATACATGTATGAAAATAAATAATAGTATAGTGAACAGAAAATAGTTTCTATAACCTTAAAATTAAACTGGTAAAGTATCAGAAATCATGTTCATAACAAAATTCCTATCACAAATAGAAAGATAATTACCAACTCCTACCAACAATCTCGAATCCTAAGAAAAACCTTGACAAAAAATCAGGAAAAACAATTTCCAAGAAAATTTACAAAACTTTCCCCTTTTATTTACAACATAAAAAAGTTACAAATAGAAACAAAATGTAGAATAATAAAAATCCTTTATCTTCTTCCGAGACTTCCCCTTACATAATCTTCTATCCAAACTTGCACTACGTTGACATCAATACTCCACATGTGATAAGGTGACATTTTAGACATTAATTTATAAAAAAATGTCAATCCTTTATGTAAGGAATAAAATTTTAAATGTATTTGCTCCAAACGTGGCCTCCCATTGCATAACACAAGCATGCGAGTTTGAATGGTTGTAAATTATAAATATTTTAAAGAAATATAATGTATGAATATTTTTAATAAAGCTTAGATTTTTAATAAAGTTTATGAAAATTAGAACTTTACCATATTCATATTCAAAATAGGGAATTAAAATATTTAAAAAGTTATTTCAAAACTTTCATGAGCTAGGATAAATTTTTTCTCAAAAATTAAATATGTCATTTTTTTAATGTATTTAAAATGATAAAATATTAGCACATTAAAAATATGTATGACATATAAAATTTTAAAGCTTATAAACTCAATACAATCATTAAAAATCAAAATTGAAAGCTTACTTCCATTATTTTAAGTATGTTCTTATAAGACACAAATATAAAAGTTAAAATTAATATTTTAGTTAATTAATCGTGATATGCCAAAGTATACATGAATTCCACGATGCATTTGAAAACTAGATCTTCATAAGATTGTCGAAGAACCAAATTAATATACTTCAAGTATTTAGAAGTATGGGATAGAATCAAATAAGTCCAGATGAGATCAAGCAAGCACTATCAAGGAAGTTAAAAAAGCCAGACGACAGAGATCACCAAATCTCAAAAACATAATCCCAAAGAATCAAAGACAAAAGTATTGCACAAGAAACCACCAGAAATTAAAAGGACTCAAACGACAAAATGACAATTTGTGTATAAAACAATCAGTAAAGATGATGTAATGAAAATAAATGATTATGAATTTTCACTAATTTTTATGTTTCGGTATAATAATCATGAAGTCGTAAAAATCATCAAATAAAGTTAACTAGAAACACTAACTCAAAGCGCTCAAGGAAAATACTCGCGAGAGTAAATGGCCACCAAATCGTTTGTCATGAAAACCAAGTCAAAAGATAATCAACCCAAAGAGTAAAGGACCATGGAATCACCCTCTCAAACCAAGCCAACAAACCACAAGCTAAGAATTTACAAAGTTTACATGGGGGTCACCTTGATTTTGCAAGAATCAAGGGGGAGTTGTTAGGGTGCCAACATGTATCCGAAAAGCATCCAATCGGTCATCGTGTTAGTGTAGTGCACTGAAAAGAACATTCAATATGATTACTCTTCACATACCTGGGAAGTTGGTTGGTTTGGCTAAGGGTACGATCTATCTTCCTTGGTTAGTGCTATGAAATATTCAGTCGAGCATCATCGTTGGACCATGCAGGTAGATATAAGGGTTAGAGTAGCTTGACACACCTTGTGACTGAGGAATTGTCAAGTCTCCATCCAAATAAGACTACTAGCAAACAATGTTTCACCAACCTACTAGTTCCCTAGGTTGAGGTGGAGGCCTAAAATTTTGTAATAAGGGAGCTATGAGACCCAAAAGGACCTTAGTTTACCATATTCAGATTAAATTGGGTCACATAAATAATAAATTTTAAGAAAATAAGGTGGCATGTGTTCATGGAGACACTTGAAGGCTCATGGAGTCCTTGGGTGGCTAGATTCCCCCACACACTTGGCATGACCTTCATACAGATTTGAATCCATGCGGAATGTAACGTTCTTGGAGGGTGATGTGTTGTCAAATAACATATCATGAGATAAGTATTTCTAATCTGAGTGAAGGGGATTATCTCCCATTGAAGAGGAAGAGACAAAGAATACAATGCGTGCCACTTGGAGGGAGATTCCAGGCACTCTATGCCAACTAATGATGAAATATTCTATGCAAAATATGACAAATTCATACCTGATTGCAGACCTATGACAAATATGATGTGATAGGGCTAAAAATAGCCACCAAGAGGGAGCATTTCAGAGTTAGAGGCATCCATTCGAATTGGGGAAAATATTGGAGAATGAGGAAGAGGACAAGTTTCATAGAATATAATAAATCACTAAGATGTGTTGGAGGAAGCTTGTAAAGACCCAGGATGAAAATTCCAAGCAAAGGCACAATTTGGGGAAAAATTGTATTGACTAGTCTTGACTCTAGGGGCTTCGAATGGCACAAGAGGGTATCGAATTTGGTAAAGAATAACATGGTAAGTATTAGGAACACTCAAGGGAATATCTGGTCACTTTATATCAGGTTATATACATATGTAACTCGATTTGGGTTCATTGGAAAAAATGGGCAAATTACTGGTAAATTGCGGCTAAATCCCCCTAGGGTGTGAGCATAAATGGCTTCCCAACTCACGTGAGAACCTCCCAAATTGAAAAACAGAGTATGGGGACTGATATTATACTTCATTGACTATCACTATGTGTGGAAATAAGTTCTGCAAATATATTTATAAAGCTTCACATTCGAATGCATATTTTCAGTGCTATTGCTTAAGGGAAATGACAGTGATAACTTAACTTCGACTCTTAAAATGAGTATGAAATTATTCAGAACAGAGCATGATGATTATATACCATCAAAAAAACATAAATATACTACTCAAAAACATTTAACATCAGAGAAACCCCTCAACAAAATTCAGATACACAACTCCTTTGAAATGGAAACCAATACATGGAAACTAGTCAAACCATAGCTTGGAAATGTGGACATTTTTGCACATGTATTTATGATAATTCGCTTTAAATAGAGTATGAATAAAATATTATTGATCCAAACATCATTTAACCATTCTTGGGCATCAACTTAATTCAACAAAGCACAAGCATCATTCACACTAGTGCGTCATCATCTAGAAACATGGGAATTGAGAGGGAGGGAATGCAAGAATGGGGAAAGAGATGGATATCGAACTGTATAAGAATCCTATTTGAATTAAAACAAATCCATTAAACTACAAATTATAGGTCATTTTGGCCTCTCAAACAACCAATTTGGATGAGAATCTAACTCCCTTGAAATTGGCTCACTAGCAAGGAGAGTGAGCACTCATCGTGCAATGGACAAGCTAATGATTTCCAAAATGCCAAAGGAAAATTATCAAATGATCAGAATCCATTATCCTTCCTCATGAAATCTTTTTATAACTCTCATAAGGTCCTCGAAGGTCGAATTCCCTCCCATAGGATTCCTCCAACTCATCCTTGATGTTTAGTAACCCTTATGACATTCGTCCTTCTCCTCATCCCTCAATCTTCCTCCAAATTCGAATTGGTGCCACCAACCTTTAAATGCGCCCTATTGGTGGATACTTTTAGCCATTACCAGACATATTTTCACAAGTCTACAGTCATGTCTGCAATCAGGTCTGATTTTGTTATAAAATCTTCCATCATTGTTGTCATAAAACGCAGAGAATCTCTCTGCAAGTGGCACATAGTTTCTTCCTAGTCTCTTCCTCTTCCATGGGGATTTATTCCTATTTACCCATTTGAATCCTTGGGATCATGACATGTTACTTGAAACCTATTAACCTTCTAAGAATGTTCCATTCCTCATAATTTCTAATTTGGGGTTAGGTCATGACAAGTGTAAGGAGGAATCTAGCCACCCAAGGTCTCCATGAACCTCCAAGTGTCTTCATGAAGCAATTCCACTTTAGTTTCTCCATATTTATTATTTATATGAACCAATATAATGTTTAGATTTTAAACTAAGGTTCTCTTCATTCCCATAGCTCCCTTATTGCAATATTTAATGCCTCCACCCCAACCTAGGGAAATAGTAGGTTGGTGAAACATTGTTAACTAGTAGTCTGATTGGTATGGGGACATGATAGTCCTCACCACCCAATATTTCTTGTCCTCAAGCAATGCCAAGTTTGGTTGCTGCAAAATGTTTTCATCTTCCCAAGTGTCTTCCTAACTAGGAAAATCCTTCCATTGTACCAAGTATTCTTTTATTGTTCTACTCCTTAACCTTCTTTCCCTTGTTTTTCAATATTTTGTCTAGAATGAGAATAATTTATCTTTCATCATCCAATGGAGGTAATGTATCTGAAATTGAGATCTTATGACCTATAACCGTCTTTAGACATGAAACATGAAATACATTATGAATTTTACTTCTTGTTGGAAGCTCCAATTCATAGGCCACTTCTCCAATTTTTTGAATCACTTTGTAGGGACCATAAAACCTTGGTTTGAGTTTTTCTGAACCTTTACCCTTTTATGGTGGATTTTTTATAGGTATGTAACCTCAAATATACCAAGTCATTCACTTGGAAGTGTCTCTCCACTCTATGTTGGTCTGTAAATTATTTTTGCTGATTTTGGGAAACCTGCAAGTAATCTTTCAAAACCTTCAAAATTGCTTGACTTTATTCCATCCAATCCTTAGCCTTTGGAGCTCTACTATCACCAAAAATGTGGTCAATAATAGTGGATGCATCATAACCATAAAGTGATTTGAAAGGATACATGCCAATGGACATATGAAAAGTAGTTTGTAGCAAAACTCACCCAAATGCAACAATTTGATCTGTGCTTTTTGTTGCCCACTAACTTAGTTCCTCAAGTAGCCTTACAACCATTGATTAACCCTGTTTGTTTGGCTATCCATTTGTGGATGATAGCTTGTGCTAGGTGTCAAAGTTTTCCCCACCATTTTGAAGAGTTCTTTCCAAAATGCACTAAAAAATATGTTATCTCTGTCTCAACCACTTGTGCATCAGTTTAATTTGTGGTAAAAACAAAGAAATGAGAAAATTTAGTGAGTCTATCCACCACTACAAATATGCAATCCTTATCAAGTAACTTGGGAAAACCAATGATGAAATCCATGGAAATGCTCTCCCATTTTTGTTATGGAATATGAAAGGGGTGTAAGAGGTCAGTTGGATGAGTATGATCCCTTTGTTTTGATTACATGTTGGGAATTCATTAACATAGTTCAGAATATCAGACTTCAACCCTTTCCATGAGAATTTTTCCCTCAACATTCTATATGTTTTGAAGAAACCAGGGTGACCTGCTAGAGGAGAATCACGAGCTCTCTTTAAAATTTCTCCTTCAAACTCGAACTAGGGACAAAATAGATTCTATATTTGCAGTAGATGATTCCTTCCAACAACTTATACTATAATCATGGTTAGTCCCATAAAAAATATCACAAGAAAACTTATCCTTGGCATATTCTACTTCTAATATAGATTTCCAATTTTCTGCAACATCCATTAGAGAAATAGAAGGTCTTCTAGATAAGGCATCTTCTACCACATTATTCTTTCCCTTCACGTATTCAATATCAAAGTAAAATTATTGAGTCTTACTCACCCACTTTTGTTGCCTTTCATTTAGATCCTTTTGAGTGAGGAAGTACCTTAAGCTGTTATGGTCAGTTTTGACCGCAAACTTGTTTCACACCAAGTATTTCCTAAACTTGATCAAAGCATGCATCATGTATAAAATTTATTTATCATAAATAGAGTAAATCTTCTCATGTCGTTTTAGCTTCCTACTCTTGAAATCTATTGGGCGTTGTCCTTGCTTTAGGACTACTCCAATGCCTTCTCTTGATGCATCACATTCCAAGAAAAATTGTTTTAAAAAATCAGGCAAGACTAGAATAGGACAATTTCTTATTACCTTTTTCATTCTTTGGAAATATTTTTCAGCATCTTAATGCCATTGGAAAGAATATTTATTTTTCAAATCAATGAGAGGTGAAGTGAGTTGGGAGAACCCCTTTACAAATTTTCTATAGTAGGTAGAAATTCCAGTGAATCCTCTCAATCCAATGATATTTTTGGGACGAGGTCATGCACTTCATCTTGACCTATGATGTGTCCAATATAGAAAAGTTCTATCAAACCAAAATCACATTTTGACATCTTATCAAACAAAGATTGATCATGCAGAATGTTTAATATCTCTTCTAGATGATGCAAATGCTCCTTCCATGTTTTACTGTAAATAAGAAAATTAGTACAAACTTACGAAGTTCCTTGTGGAATATATTTATCATGCATGATTGGAATTTGGTAGGAGAATTTTTCAAGCTAGAGGTCATTTCAACAAACTCAAAGTGACCATAGTGGCATTTGAAAGCAGTCTTTTGTATGTTTTATTCCTTCATTCGAATTTGATGATAACAAGATCTAAGGTCAATATTTGAGAAGAACTTGGCTCCATGGAGCTCATCCATGAGCTAATCAATCCTTGGGATGGGATATATATTCTTCATTGTCTTCTTATTCAAAGCTCTGAAATCAATGCACATCCTCAAAGTTCCATGTTTTTTCTTTACCATAACAACTAAAGAAGCATATGGGATTGAACTAGGACTTATGATATCCAAATCCAAAAGTTCTTTAATGGCCTCCTCAATCTCATCTAGAATTATTTTTGGGTGAATATAGGGCTGCATTTTGATAGGTTGGGTTCCTGTATCTAACTCAATGGTATGCTCCAACCCTCTGTTTGGTGGTCTTCTTGGGGGAAGGTCTCCAAAAACCCTCTCATACTTACTCAATAACTTCTCTATCTCTTTAGGATGACTCAAAACCTTCAAGTGAGGTTTAGACGATGTAATAAAACATTCAACATCCCATTCTATGCCTCCATGCCTCAATATAGACCTCATACTATGAGAGGAGACCACTTGATTTTGGTAAGTGTGCATTCCTCTCAACAGGATGGGTTTCCTTTCTGAATTTTTGAACCTCATTTAAGGGATTTGATAGTTCATTGTATACTCTCCTAAAGAATACAACCATTGGAATCCCAAAACCACATTTGCATCAGCCACATTCACTACATAGAAATTGTCAGTGAGAATATTATTTCCTATAGTAACTTGAAGCTTTGGAATCCATTTGGTACAGTCCATAGAATTGTTACTTGGAATGATGACTATGAAACCATTGAAAGTTTCAGCTTGTAACTTTATCCTATCCACTAAGGCTACATCTATGAATTTATGAGTGTATCCTCCATCAACTAGGACCGTAACCTTTTGTAATTTTATAATACCCTTGAGCCTCAGGGTGTGAAATATAGGTACACTTGAAAGTAATGCAATTTTTCCTGTCTTAGGAGTGGTTTCTTCTTCTTCTATTGTTTCATATCCCTCTTCTTGGGATGCAAGTTGTGCTTCTTCCTCCTCTCCCTCTTCCTCATCTTCATAGAAAACTTCAATGTAGTGGGCCTTCCCTTTACACACTGGTTTCTCAGAACCCATGGTTGTTGACATGTGAAGCATAGTTTCTTTATTATGAGTTCTTATTTGCTTGGACCTCCCTTATTCACTTTGGAAAAAGAGTCATTTTTCCATGGTTTCTTACCTTCCTTGAATTTGGAAGGGAAATTAGGCTCAGGGGGTATTTTTTTTTTGGAAACACATTTTGCAAGTCTCTTGTCAAATTCATGGAATCCTTCAATGTAGTTGGCTTGTGGGATTTCATGAGCCCTCTCAAAGGTTCTGTCAATAATTCAATAAATATTAAAACCAACCTAGCCATAGAGACATCAAAAACCATTACTGAAATATTTTCAAATTCTAACATATATGCTTTAGGAGTTCCAACTTGCTTCAATTGTGCTAGTTATTTGAAAGGAATTTTGGGGTCTTTCCTCTCAAATATCTCCATTTATGCATTGGAGAAACCCTCGTAAGATAAAATCTGATCATGTCCCAAGGTTCTCATCCTATGGAACCACCAATCACTAGCTTCCCCTTCAAGATGTAAAATGGCCATTTTTAATGTATCTTCTTCAACCATAGGATTTAACTGGAAATACACACTTAATTTTTGTAACCAAGCACTGGCATACATTTGGGAAGAACCATCAAAGGAAGGAATATTTACTTTTCACATGGTATACTTAATTTTGGATTAAGAGGAGGTGTCATATTCTCACTTCTTCCATGCTTGAACTGAGGAGAGGCCCTGATGAATCGAGCGCAAGGTAGGACTTTCCTGCATTCATTACTTAGTTGTTGCCAATCATTTTCCGCTTACCTCACATAATAAGTAGTGTAAGGGCCCTCTTTGTACTCTTAAAACTTAGGAATTGCAGGTTCGGTCTGATTCTTGAATTCATGGGGTCGGTTATGAGGTTCAGTCTTTGAAAAAATAGCTTCCGCATAGGTCTTCTTCTCATCATGAGGTGTACCAGTACTACTCCGGGGTGTTGACTTTCCCCAAAGTTGGATAACCAAAAATTCGAACCCTTGAATAAAATTTTTGGTCATATTTTCAAGAGTTTTCTTCATGAATGTTTTAAGGTCCTCATTACCCCCCTTATCATCCATATCTTTGAATCCTAGTTTTTCCCTAATATCCTTGTAAACATAACTAACTTCTTCACCTCCTTCTCTTCCAATGTTAATGTCTTCAGCCTCGGTTTCAAATGGGGGAATACCATCATCAGAAAACATGAATATTAAAATCCAACAGGTGCTAATATCATTCTTGGATACCATTGTAATGACCCAAGATCAAAATTCCAAACAAAGGAACAATTTGGGGAAAAATTGTATTGACTAGTCTTGATTCAAGGGGCTTTGAATGGCACAAGAGGGTCTCTAATTTGGTAGAGAATGATATGGTGAGTCTTAGGAACACTCAAGGGAATATTTTATCACTTTATGACATTTGATATACATCTTCAACTCTATTTTGGGTCATTGGAAAAAATGGGCAAATTACTAGTAAATTGTGGTTAAATACCCCTAGGATGTGAGCATAAATGGATTCCCAAATCATGTGCGGCCCTACCAAATTGAAAAACAGAGTATGAGCAATAATATTAGACTTAATTTAATTTCATTTTGTGTGGAAATAAGTTATTAAAATAGAGTTATAAATCTTCACATTCGAATGCATATTTTTAGTGTTATTGCTTAAGGGAAATGATAGTGATAGCTTAACTTCAGCTCATAAAATGAAAATGAAATGATTTATAACAGAGAATGAGGATTATAGACCATAAAAAAAACATATCATACTAAAAAACATTTAACATCATAGAAACCCCTCAACACAATTCGAATACACAACTCCTTTGAAATGGAAACCAATACATGGAAACTAGACAAACCATAGCTTGGAAATGTAGACATTTTTTGGATAGGTATTTTTGCTAATTCGACTTACATAGAGTATTAGGAACACATTACAGAGAAAAAAATCATTCACCCATGCTTTTTCATTAACTTAACTCAACAAATTGCAAGCATCATTCACACTAGTGAACCATCATGTGGAAACATGGGAATTGAGAGGTAGGGAATGAGAGAATGGGGAAAGATATAGATATCGAACTGTATCATATTCCTATATGAAATAAAAAAAATCCATTAATATCCAAATGATATTCCATGGTTTCTTCTCCAATAACCAATTTGGATGAGAATCTAACTCCCTCGAAATTGGATCACTAGCAGGGAGAGTGGGCACTCACCATGCAATGGACAAGATAGTGCTTTCCAAAATGCCAAAGAAAAATTCTCAAATGATCAAAACCCATTATAATTACTCATGAAATATTTTTATAACTCTCATAAGGTCCTCCAAGGTTTAATTCCATCCCATAGGCTTCCTTTAACTCATCCTTGATGTTTAGTAACCCCTATTACACTTGTCCTTCTCCTCATCCCTCAATCTTCCTCCAAATTTGAATTGCTGCCACCAACCTCCAAATGCGCCCTCTTGGTGGATATTTTTATCCCTGAAATTTTATATTTTCATAGGTTTGAAATCCATTCTGCAATCAGGTCTCATTTTTTCATAGAATCTTCCATCATTGTTGTCATAAAACTTAGTGAATCTCTCTCCAAGTGGCACATAGTTTCTTCCTAGTCTCTTCCTCGTCCATGGGGAGTTATTCCTCTTCACCCATTCCAATACTTGGGATAATTACATGTTACTTGAAATATATTCACCTTCCAAGAAAATTCCATTCCTCATAATTTCAAATTTTGGGTTAGGTCATGACAAGTGTAAGGAGGAATCTAGCCACCCAAGGTCTCCATGAACCTCCAAGTGTATCATGAAGCAATGCCACTTTATTTTCTCCATATTTATTATTTATATGACCCAATTTAATTTGTATATGGTCTAATAAGGTTCTCTTGGGTCCCATATCTCCCTTATTGCAATATTTAATGCCTCCACCCCAACATAGGGAACTAGTCAGTTGGTGAAACATTATTAACCAGTAGTCTCATTGGGATGGGGACATGACAAAAACTATGGATGGAAATTCAACCTTTGGAGGCCACATGAAGTTAATAAAAGGATTTCCTGAGGAAGGATAATTTTTTTTGATCATTTGTTAATTTTCCTTTGGAATTTTGGAGAGCTTTTACTTGTCCATTGCATGATGAGTGTTCACTCTCCCTGATTGTGAACCAATTTCAAGGGAGTTGGATTCATTTCCAAGTTTTTTGATGGAGAGGCCATTAAGGCCTCTAATTTGGACCCAAATTAATTTTTTTAGTTTCAGGTTGAAGGATCATACAGTTCAAGGCTTATCTATCTCCCCCTTCTCTCATTCATACTTCACCATTCCCCATACTCTCATGCGATGGCACACTTGTTGGAGTGGTGCTTGTGCTTGGTTGAGTATAGTTGATTAAAAATATTTGGTATATGATGTTTGGATATTTAATATTATGTCCTTATTCTCTGTAATTCTAAATATTAGAAATACATGTGCAAAAATGCTAACATTTCCAAGCTCTTGATTAGCTTGTTTTAATGTATTTGGCTTCCATTTTGAAAGAGTTATATATATGATATGTATTAAGGAGTTTATACGATTTTTAATTATTTATTGGAATAAATTTATATTATTTATATGGTATCCATTTATCATGCCACTCTCTGAACTATTCCATATAATTTTCATGAGTTAAAATTGAGCTAGTAATGTCATTTCCCCTTAAGCAATTTCACCGAAAGTTGTCATATGAATGTTTCACTTTATAACTAGTTTGAAGAGATAATAAGCATGTGTAATGAAAACCAATGATGTATGATATCGGTCCCTATACTCTATTCATAAATTTGGAAGGTCCATACTTGATTTGGGAAGTCAATTTGGCCTACACCCTAGGGGTAATTTAACCACAATTTCCTAGGATTTTTGCTCTTTTTTTCCTTAGCCCCAAATAAATTTGCAGAAGATTAAGGCCAAATAAAAAATGCTTAGAGGTCATATTAGGATGTAATAAGAATCACCAAACCATTTAATTTCATATGTAGGATCATTTGGAACCCCCATAGTCATGACTAGTTAAGATTGAATTTGCCCTAATTGCATTCTTCTCCCAAAATTTCCAAGTAGTGCCATTACAACCATTTTTGGATCGGGGGATTTTAGTTTTTTAGAGAATCATTTTCCTTTATTTAATTCTCATGATTCATTCTATTTACAGTATCATTATTTTATGTTAATGGTTATTTTATCTACATCATTGAAATGATGAACTAGAGTGTGTCTTGAATCACCTTAGTTATCTATAGATAGACACCTCTTCCTAAAATAATAAAGCTAGGAAAGTATCTTGCTTTAATTATATCTTTTTTATTTGGACTTAGAAAAATATTGGCTAGGGTCTCTCCCTTGGTTAGTAAAGGCTCATTTACTACTAAATCCAGGAAACCTAAAAGATGAGCTTCTTCCATTAGTGACACATTGGGGGGGGGAGATCTATAGTTGTTCTAGGTTAATGGTCAATTTCTTGCCAATCCATTGAATACTAGGTTGTACATAAATATTTTTTTCATCGTTGTTGGGGAGGGAAGGAATTCTTAGTTAATCTCATGACATAGATTTCCATCTAAGCCAAAAACGTTGTCTTTGACAACACCTTTGGCATCATTGTTAGGAAGGCAAGGAATTCTCATTTAATCTCATGACATAGCTTCCCACGTAATAAAAAAACATTGTCTTCGACAACATTTTTGGCAATGTTGTTGTAGAGGAAAGACTTACTTGGCTTATCTTAACAACGTATCATTTGGGTGAGGATATTTTCTTCACCCAACAACTCCACAAATTGACTTCGCTGAGGAAATTCCTCCTCAAAGTGACTCCACCGAGGGATGAAATTCAAGACATCAATTCCACCTAGGAAAATTCAACTTGTGATATTCTATAAGAGAACTCCTAATAATAGTCAAGCTACTTCTAGAATGACTATCCAAATTTCTAGCACTAGTGGTATTACTAGTGGTGCTATTGGTGGTGGTACAAATGTAAACCAACCTAGAACGTTTGGAGGAAATGTGAAATTAAGCAATCCTTTTGAATTTTCTTCTATTGTGGGTCATCCTTATCCCATTCCTGATAAGGCCCATAAAATATTTCCCATATTTGCTGGAGACAATGCTATATATGCTTCTGAGCACTTGGATAAGTTTTAGAATATAATGATTGAGCTTGGTGTAGTGCATGCATATGTTTTCATGAAAATATTTTTTGTTTCTTTAGAAGGAAATGCCCATTGGTGGTTTAAGATTTTGAAAAATGGAAGTGTTATAGGATATGACATGTTTGTGACCAAAATTTTGGATGAGTGGGGTGAAAAACTTGATGGAAAATTACTCCTAAATCAACTTTACGAAGTTATTAAGAGAATAAAACTGTTTAGGAAATCATTCAAAGATTTAATAAGATCCTCGAAAAAATTCCTAAATACATCAAGCCCAAGGATATTTTCATTCTCGTCCACTACTTGAATGCTTTCCAAGGAATCTTTGGATTTATACCAAAGGAGAAATATCCAAAAAATCTAGAGGATGCCCAAACTAAAGCAAGGAAAATGGAAATTAATGTATCTTCCATTATAAAAGTGGACCTTCTAGAATCATCTAGGGTTTCTTCCTCAAGATCTAAGGGATCCAATAGTATTGAGGCAATTGTGGATTCTATGTCATAGATGATGAAAATCACTACTAGGATGGCTCAAGAAATGGAGAACATGAAGAAATAAATTGTGTGCCTTCCAAAACAAGTCTAGAATGACCTACCCTACAAGAAAACCTAGTTATACATAAAATCCTGAAAAAGGAGGAAATTGAACAACCCAAAGCCTCTATTAGCTAGGAAGCAATCCATTGGTTTTTTTATTTTGAGGAACTCCATGATGGCCAATATTTCCCTTTGAAGCACATGGAAGAACCGGGAGGTTGTAATGGAATCAATTTTATTGAGGAATACAACCAAAAGGAAGATGAATTCCAACCTAGGGTTTACAACATTTCCATGTTGATTTAGAGCAAACCAAGTAGAATAACATATCAGATTATCTAAATTGTATGGATGAAGAGGCTGGGGAAAATATTAAGAAATAGAAATGGAAATCCTACCAAATAATAAAAACCATGGAAAATCAACCAAAAGTTGGAACCAAAAAATGGGGAAGTTCATCCCTTCATTTATCCCATCCTAACCAACCTCAACCTAATCAAACTATTCACTCTCAAAGACAATCCACACATAAGAAATTTAACTTGAATTTGACCTTGAATTTGATATTGAGGGGGCATTGAGGAAAGATATTGTTCCTATTCCTTTTAAGGAATTGGCTAAGATCCATTCTGAGTGAGAAAAAATCCAACAATTTTTTATCATGAATGGAACGTAAAGCTTAAGAATGATCCTCCCATTAATTTGCAAATTGTCATCTTTAAAGGAAAAAATGGAGGTTATAATCCTTTTTATCTCACCCTATTCATTAAGGGAATGCTACTTCACAATTGTATGGTGGATTCTAGAGTTGCACCAATGTTATGCCTCTTAAGCTTATGAGAGCCTTGGGATTATTAGGCCTTATGGAAATTTTCATGGGATTGATTCCAAATCATCAAATACCAATGTATTACCAAGAGTATTAGGGTTTATTTCTTTTATTTTCTTGATATATCAACCCTTATGGATGTAGTAGTGGTAGATATCCCTCTCACCTATGGCATGCTATTATCTAGGAAAAGGTAAGGTGGGGGAAGTCAACTGAAAATGGATCATTCCTATGCATCCATACCAAATTCTAAAGGTAATATGGTTAGTATTTCGTGGGATCAATTCTTCAAGTTCCACCTTGAAGAGCCTACTAATGTGCTTAGTAATAATTGAGAAGCAGTTTGTCAGGAAATGGATAATTTTCATATGTTAGATAAATTGGATCTAGACCTTGAGGATACTAGTGAGGAGGATATCCAACCAAAAATGAAGAAAGACAATGAAAAAGAGCCTATGTTTGGTTCAACTCTTAGCATTTACCAACCTAGATCAACTAGTTATGAAGAAGTGTTAATTGAGGATGTTAGAGCTGTAGATGAGGATGTAGACTTTACAACCCCTCGTGATATCAAAAGAGATATGCATCTCCCCTAAGACAAATCTCAACAAGAGGGAAATGAACATGTTCACTTTCAAAATTTTTCCTTAGGTCCTCAATATTAGAATTTGAATGCCATTTAGATCTTCGAGCAGATAGTTCTAATAATGTTTGCAGCAAATAGACAGAGAATGAAGATACAAACTGAACAAAACAAACCACACATGAATTAGACAAGTATTGCTCAGGAATTTACAGTATCATTCACAATAATAATATCCGGTGTTACAATAGTTTACATAGAAATAATTTGAATGCATGGGGTATGAATTCGAATCTCCTAAGTGGACATGACTGTATCTAATTGAATCTCTAACTCATGGTCTCCCAATCAATATCGAAGTCCAAAATCAACTCCCAAATGTCCAACCAAATCAAGCAAACAGTGGCATCTAGTTAACTCAGTGCAACTGAGTGTGTTAGGTGGGAAAAGGCACCTACTCCAAATGAATCCATGCATTATCCATGCAAGACATGCACTAGATAACTGTTTGAGAACTAACTGAAAGTAATTGAGGGCTAACTGAGATTAACTAGTACTAAATCCAACTAACTGAAGTAGGTTGGTGCCGGGACTCCCATTGGCTCCTAAAATGTAGGGATTGGTCTAGGAGGTGCCCAAAATGATGCATGCACATGCAGTAAGTGGGAGTTAACCTCTACCAGTGTTCCCCACACTCCAGTGACCAGTACATGTGGCCCCATTGGGCCAAGTGGACCTAATTGTACTAGTGGACCCAAATATTTAATTAAGATTCCTAAGTTAGGCAATAATTAATCTAATAGACATTTGACCAAGGGAGGATTAATAATCCTAACACCCCCCCTGACTCATAACTTGGACAACTATGGGCCCTGGTAATAAGACCACAGGTCACCCAAATACAATCTAAAATATAATAAAAAATGTTGCTTAATACAATTGACAAAATAGGGGAAAACCTCATGGGAACCACTGCCCCTAAAAAATAAGCAGGAAAATAGCAATCTGCAAGCTATCTTTAGAAGAAAGAAGCTTCCTCCTTAGAAAAATAAATTGAGCAAAAACACTGGTGCAAAATTGCAGCTCTATGCAGCAACATGGTCCATCAGTGGACCTCTCAACGTACTTCTAATCAAGGTAGGGACTGATCAAGTTTCTGCTTCTCTGGGCCATGTAGTTGATCATTTTACATCATCAAGTAGAACCGACCTGGAACTTTGCTGCACCATACTGTAGAGAGCGAATCTATGAGAGATAGTACAGCATGCTCATTCTGATACTGGGACCTTGTTCTTCTTCTGTATTCTGGATCTCCAGGACCTCTTCCAGTTGCATCAATAAGATTTTGAGCCCATCTAGGTTTAGGCATCTGATTAGGAATAGGTACTGGATCTGGATCTAGAATCTCTTGAGATTTAGTCTCAATAACAGGATCATGCTGAATGTGATATTCTTCATCTGAATTTGAAACCTGTAGCACATCATCATCATTATCAAAAATAGGTGGAGAAATAGTTATACCTTGTTGTGTTTCTAGAGGATTATCATGTACCTTATCTTCTTTGAACTGGACACTTATTTCAATGAAGCATCTTCTGGTAGCAACCTCCATCACTTTGTAAGATTTTGCATCTTTTGCATATTCCAGCAGAATGCATTTGCTACTTTGGGCTTGGAAGGCCTTCCTCTTGTCAAGTGGTATTATGGCCCAAGATTTGGAACCAAAAACTCTTAGATGAGAGACATTGGGCTTATACCCATGAAGTTCTTCGAATGGATTCATCCCAACCACTGACTTGTGGGGCACGCTATTTTGCAAATATGAAGCATAGTTTACTACTTCATCCCAAAGATAAGGAGGTAGATGTTTGGCATGGAGAATACATGTTGCCATCTCTTTTAGTGATCAGTTCTTCCTCTTAGCCACACCATTTTGTTGTGGTTGTTAGTTTTTCATCATATAAGCTAGCATTATGATCTTAGGATCTTTTCACTGAGAGAATAACAAGTACAGCAATAAAACATAAGCACATCACAAGAGACAAGAGACACAAAGAGTTTTTCTCAGGGAAACCATAAAGGAGAAAACCCCGCAACTTCCTCAGAGATAGAATTAGCACCAAAACAATAAAATCCCAAAACACTAAGATGCACTCCTGACAGCAGTAGTCTTCTTCTTGTCTAGTCCCAGTGTATTTCCTTCCTCACTAATGCGCCACACTTGAGTGAGTGAGTGATGTGTGTTGCAAGGGATAAATAGAGAGGTTATCACTCTCTATTTATATTCTTCCATTCACTTAAAGTGCACTCCAACATGTTGGCCTCACTTAACAATTACTTACTAGAGCCGACATCTCTAGGAGTGTCTAATAACCCTAGTGCCCCACCACTTGTGGGGACTTTGCCTCCTCCGACCAATAGGAGGGTAACACAATGGTGGGGACTATTGCCCCAACTTACAATCACTCACCTAGGGTCGAATTCACTAGGATAGTCTAATAACCCAAGGGCCCCATAATTGTGGGGACTTTAACCCTTGACCAATAGCAAGGTTACCCATAATGACTTGACATGACTTTCTCATTATAGAAAATTCTCGATTAGAACATCGGGACATGACATGACTCAAATATATTACAATACATCCTAGAATAAACATCGGGTTACAATACATAAGAAATATGGATGAATACATTTCAAAGTTACAATTACATCAACACTCCCTCTTCACTAGGAAGGTATTCTCTCGACACAATTTATTAGCACAAGTCTTCTTCTCTGTATCATCTGGGTCATCGTTAGGTCTTCGTCATCTTCAAAGTCATCTTCATCTTCAAGTCATCTTTATCTGTAAGTCATCTTCATCTGGATCTGGATCATCACTCGATCTAGATCATCATCACTGAATCTAGATCATCACTGGATCTGGATCATCATCACTGGATCTGGATCATCAATCGATCTGGATCATCATCACTGGATCTAGATCATCACTCGATCTGGACCATCATCACTGGATCTGGATCATCATTGGATCTGGATCATCATCACTGGATCTGGATCATCACTGGATCTAGATCATCATGGAACATTGTCACTAGATCTGGATCATCTCTCGATCTGGATCATCATGCTGGATCATCTTCACTGGATCTAGATCCTTACTCGATCTAGATCATCACTGGCTATGATCACTGGATCTCGATCATCACTCGATCTAGATCACCCCTGGTGCTATCTCATGATTCTTCTCGTCACAGGAAGTTCTACAAAGCCAACCCTTTTTCATGCTGGTTGTAGGCCTACCCATCATGTAGGTCTTCGCCCAGCACTTACATCTGACCTACTCGTCAGAAAGGCACACCCAGAACTCACATCTGATCATGTAGTAAACTACAATCACATCAGAAATGCCCAGCACTCACATTCACCAGCATGGTAGGCACATTAAATACCATATGTGAAATGGCTCTGCACTTATATCTGACTTACTCGTCAGAAAGGCATAGTACTCACATCCATCCAGGCTGGAACCACATCTGCCACAATGATGAAAGAACCCTATTCTTTTCACCCAGGCTGGAACCACATCTGCAACAATGATGGAAGACTTTCAGCCAGGCTGGAACCACATCCGCCACAATGATGAAACAACTCTGTTCTTTTCACCCAGGCTGGAACCACATCCACCACAATGATGAAAGATTTCCGCACTTACATCTGACCTACTCGTCAGAAGGGCATGCACTCACATCTGACTTGGTAGGAACTGAATCCTACACCCTCGTCAGAATGGCCCCCAATCCCTGACTGAGCTGCCTGGTAACGGACCAGGTGCCTCCACTCTCCCGGAGAGTGGCAGTTGCCCTTACATCTGTCCTACTCGACAGAATGGCCAACACTCACATCTGACATGCGAGGAACCTAATCCTTTAGCCATGATAGAATGGTTCAGCCCTTACATCTGACCATGGAAGGAACCAATCCTCTCACCATGTCAGAATGGCTCTCTCAGTCCCGGACTGAGTGTTCCTGGTAACTGACCAGGTGCCTCCATTCCCAGAATGGCAGTCAACACTCATATCTGACATGGAAGGAACCAAATCCTCTCACCATGACAGAATGGCTCAGCCCTTACATCTGACCATGGAAGGAACCAATCCTCTCACCATGTCAGAATGGCTATGGGTCTCATCACTTTCTCTTGGAGGGAACCTCGATATGGAGAACACCTAGCTTCTCCCTGAAGTACTCGAACTTCACTTTGGCTAATGGCTTCATCAACACATCAGCTATCTATTCCTCCGTCGCAACATACTGGA
Organism: Pseudotsuga menziesii; assembly: GCA_001517045.1. Classification (NCBI taxonomy): domain Eukaryota; kingdom Viridiplantae; phylum Streptophyta; class Pinopsida; order Pinales; family Pinaceae; genus Pseudotsuga; species Pseudotsuga menziesii. The sequence goes on from LPNX010156624.1 coordinate 701,444, forward strand.
GCTTCACTGCTCCTCTCTGCACCATATCCCTGATATAGTGATACTTGATCTTGATATGCTTCGACTTGTCATGGAACAATGGATTCTCTAACAACTTCACGCAACTCTGGTTGTCACAATGTATACAAGTAGCATCCAACTGGAGATCAAATATATCAGACAGTAGCTTCCGTAGCCATACTGCCTCACAACAAGCTGAACAAGCTACAACATAATCTGCTTCAGCTGTACTCAGTGCCACATAGGATTGCTTCCTGCTAAACCAAGAGATCATACCTGATCCCATACTAAAGCAACATCCTGAAGTACTCTTTCTGTCGATGGGACTGCCTGCCCAATCTGAATCAACATAACCCTCTAGGTTAATCTTTTGATTTGCTTCGTACTTGAGCCCATAATCAATTGTACCCTTCAGGTACCTCAGAATATGCTTTGCAGCAATCAAGTGAACACTTCTTGGATCTGTCAGGTATTGGCTCAAGGTGTTCACAGCAAAGCAAATGTCTAGTCTCGTGTTCGTCAGGTACATCAATGACCTAATCATATGACGATACATCGTAGCATCAATCGTCTTTGATGAAGCATCACTCAGTAGCTTCAGGTTCGATGCCACATCCTAGACATCATTCTTCTTGAACTGGTCTTCCATTTCTTCTTGGTTACTTCTTCATGGCTGGAAGGTTTTACATCAACGATGTCACTACACTCGTCATATTATTCTTTGTCTTTGAACTGTCATCCCTTGTTCTTCAGAGCAAGTCTTCATTCTTCTTTGCTTGTAGGTGATTATATATGCGATATTTCCTACAAGTCAAATGCAGTTGTATGGTTAGAACATTTCATAAGTAATATTCATACTAGCAAATACTTATGCATAAATATATGATCATGCAACTACTTTAGCCAATACAATATTCATCAATATCTCACTGAAACTTTCTAGATGCCTTCCATCTCTACCAGGACAACATTGCGATTGTACACTAATCCAATATGTCAGCAAAGAGGTTTCATTCTAGATAAGTAGCAATGGAGAGTTGTATAGCACCATGAGCTACTTACCCATCACATGCATATTAGTAGTATACTATCATTAATGCAAACATCCTATCGTGCATAATACATCAACTGAATATAAACAAATGCATAACAAAATAATATCATGAAATGACAATTGAATACTTATCTTTATTTGTTTTGTGGGTATACTCCTTCTTGAGTCTTCCGCTTCATCGTATTCTTCATTCATAATAGCATCGTTTGTTATCCAAATGCTAAGGAGGATAAGAGGTGCTTCAAGAGTTGAGTTGTTCATATTCCTCATCGCTTGAGGGATCTTCTTTGGATGGTGAGAGCTTGATATTTAGTGGCTCCCATCTTCTCTTCTCTTCTTATGAGTCGAGCTTCTTCTTCTTCTCGGAGTCTGCTGAAAGTAATTACTTCCTTCTGGAACACATTCCTCACATGAATGAATCCCATGATCCTGGGAGGCTATTCAAGGTGGCCATCACCACTTCTGCATTCTTCACTTCCGCTTCAAGTTGTTCTTTGTTTTGAGAGACCCTTATGACTACATGGTCTCTGCATTATGGATCTTCACATTCTTCAACTGGTTTCTTAAGGTCATATTCTGATTTTTGTTCTTCCCTTCAAATAGCTTAGTCAAGGAATCAAAACATCATCCGTGTCTTTAGGGAGACATTTGTAATACAAGTTGATTCATGACTGAATCAGCAATGATCTTCTTGACCTTGACCATGTTCTTCTTGTGTAAGGATTCTAGCCTCATCTCCCTTTGGAACTGGAACCTCTATACTCATGTAGGTGTCCAATCCATTTTCTTCAGAGAGATCATATACTTCTAGGCTTGGAAGTTGTCAACTTCACCAAGCTTATCATCAAGCTGATGTGATAGATCACTTTGAAATGAGAACCTCAAATGAAAATAGCAAAGGATTAGATCTTACCGGTTTGAGGTGTCCGTCTTGGTTCCATAGTTGGTTGATCTAGGGTTTGTCACAGAAACCCTAATTTTAAAAAATTGGAATATTCTATATATGATTGGATATACAGATAGATATCTTCAAATAGATCTGTCCAATGTACTCCTTTTCTGAAAACAGTGGAGGGAAGCTCCTGGAACAGGAAGCCCTAGATTTCCAATTTCTTCTGCAGAAATGTCTGTTACTGTTTCTGTGATATATTCAAAATTATGGATCATATATGTCTAAAATTTATCACTAAGGTATCCTCACCTGTCCCTGATTTAACACCGTAGTTTTCATCAGAATTTGTTTCCCATTTGGGATTTATGATACTTTTACCAAGGTGACCTATTACAGGACTGTTCAGAACAGCAAAGTTGTACGACATTCCACGTGTCACTGGTTTATCTTCTGAGTCTGATATTTAGACCACCAAAATTATAGTCTATTCCATTTTTGGAACATCTTTAGGAATTCCATTTGGACCTCTGTAGCCCAAGATATTGCAATTCTCCCCAGGTGTCCTGTTTAGGGATGAATTCTGGAAGAGGCTGGAACCCTAACTTGGAGGGATCATATCTCCCAGAATATAGCGAATCTAAGGCTGGGTTTTGGAAACAATGTTCATTAGGATTTCATCTTCGTCCCATGAAATTTTTCAGCTTCTGAGACTTTTCCAATCTCGGAATATAGTGACTGTACCAAAACGTATCAGTTTTAGTATTTAGGGTTTTTCCTAGCTCGAGGTCAAACTAAGGTTTGACTTTCCCGGAGTTGTACCCAACCAAATTTCTTGATCCAGGTCTCTAAAATTCGGTTTTGATGAGGAGAAAAATCCTATGCTAGTCTCACTCAAAAATTCATCTTCTGTAGAAAGCCCTAATTTCCGCATCGAAAACTGAAAATGCTCGTAATCAAATTCCGCTTCGACAGAAAGATGTGCCCTTCAGTGGAGAGTCAACCTAGCATATTTTTTATGATGGATTGTGGAGAGAGACCCAAAAATTAATAAGCCCTAGATTTTGTAGCTGCACAATGTCTTCTTCTCAGGTTAGCTCTAATACCATGTTAGTTTTTCATCATACAAGCTAGCATTATGATCTTAGGATCTTTTCACTGAGAGAATAACAAGCACATCAATAAAACATAAGCACATCACAAGAGACAAGAGACACAAATATTTTTTCTTGGGGAAACCATAAAGGAGAAAACCCCACAACTTCCTCAGAGATAGAATCAGCACCAAAACAGTAAAAGCCCAAAGCAGTAAGATGCACTCCCGACAGCAGTAGTCTTCTTCTTGTCTAGTCCCAATGTATTTTCTTCCTCACTAATGCGGCACACTTGAGTGATTGAGTGATGTGTGTTGCAAGTGATAAATAGAGAGTTTCTCACTCTCCATTTATATTCTTCCATTCACTTAAAGTGCACTCCAACATGTCGTCCTCACTTAACAATTACTTACTAGAGTCGACATCTCTAGGAGTGTCTAATAACCCTAGTGCCCCACCACTTGTGGGGACTTTGCTTCCTCTGACCAATAGGAGGGTAACACAATGGTGGGGACTATTGCCCCAACTTACAATGAATCACCTAGGGTCGACTTCACTAGGATAGTCTAATAACCCAAGGGCCCCACAACTGTGGGGACTTTAACCCTTGACCAATAGCAGGGTTACCCACAATGACTTGACATGACTTTCTCATTATAGAAAATTCCCTATCGGAACATCAGGAAATGACATGACTCAAATATATTACAATACATCCCGGAATAAACATCGGGTTACAATACATAATAAATACGGATGAATACATTCCGAAGTTACAATTACATCAACAGTGGTGTGTATGGAACTGAGTGTTCCATTCGAATCCCATCTGATTCACAGAAACTCTAGAAATATCCTTTGATGTACTCTCCTCCCTTATCGGATCTTATTGAATTGATATTTTTATTGAAACTGTTCTCAACCATAGCTTTAAAAACTTTAAAAGTCTCAAAAACTTCTAATTTTTGTTTCATGAAGTAGATCCAATAGTACCGTGAACAATCATTAATAAAAGTGAGGAAGTACCTACAACCATTAATGGAGTTTGTTGGCATAGGTCTTGCTACATCACTATGTATCAAATCAAGTGTAGAGGCAGCTCTATTTGCCTTCCCAACATCATACTTCTTTTTTGGATGCTTACCTACCAAGCAACCAACACATACTCCATCGGTAGTTTGGATGGAGGGAAAACCTTAAACCATTTTATCATTGTGGAGCTGCCTTAGATATTTGAAATTGAGATGGCCAAATCTCTCATGAAAAATCTTGCTGGTGTTGTTAGCATGAGACAATAAATTTGTAGGAGGAGAAAAAGGTAAGAAATGTGCGAACTCAGAATCTTTGGTAAAGTGATTTGCAATACCTTTCGCTACAAGCTTTCCAATGGCTTTTTTCTGTAATCTCAACTGATTCTGAATCAAACATAACTCTATCGGGAGAGCCTGTATGTGTCATCTGGTAAACAGACAATAGGTTAGCAGAAAGGGAGGGCACATATAATAAATTATTGAACTCACCATGCTTTGCTCTGACTGAGCCCCTTCCTTCTCCCAGAATCTGGGAATCATCTCCCATGTGAATATTAGGCCCCTTTGTTAGTGAAAGAGTAGAGAAGGATTCTTTGGAAGCAACCATGTGGTTGGAAGCTCCAAAATCTATTGTGTATGCTGAGGATGGAGAGATTTTTGCTTTCAAAGCATGACACCTCTTGGTATCTTTTGTCTCTGGTTCTTCATTAGGATTCTTTGCTCTTGGGGAAGCAATGCTATGCTGCTTGAGAAGAGCTGACATTTCATCAATTTCTTTCCTCATACAATGATCTTCAATATGGTTACCCTTTTCAAAATAAGGACATAAATTCTTTTCAAATTTCTTCTTCTTAGAGTTGGAGGCCTCTTCGGAAGCTTGCTGATTTTGTTTAGGCTTCGAATCAACTGCCTTTAGCTCCTTCTTCTTTGATTTCCCCTTTGCTTGTGCTTTGGGAGAGTCAGAAGCTAGAATAGCTTGATCTTTGGATGTCTTCAAGACTCCCATTCTCATCAATTTGTCTTTCTCTTTGATTAAGGACTCGAAAAAATAATCTAATGAAGGAACCTTCCAATCAGGAAAGATTTCCCGCTTGGAATGAAATATGTAAACAAACACAGAATACTCAGTGCCTAGTTTGCTAAGTATGGAAAGGACATTCTTCTCATCCTTTCGCTCTATTCCGCACTATCTGCATCGGAGTACTAGAGACTTGAATTTAGTAAAGAATTGCTCAATAGTCTCGAAACTACTGGGATGTAAAGATACCAACTCATTCTCTAGAATGTGTCATCGAAGCTCATCTTGTTTGTTAAACAAGCTATCAAGCTTCTCCTAATATTCTCTAGGAGTCCTCAAGCCTTCTATGTGGAAGAGGAGATCTCTAGATATATAAGTACATCAGTACCCGAATGCTTCATCACAATGGTTCAGAAACTTATTCCTTTCTATCGGCTGATGAGGCTCAGGATCCCATTCATTTATGATCCTGTGGTAGCCATTCTTGTGTAAGGAAAGCTACATATCAATCCTCCAATCAAGATAATTGGAAGTTGTGAGGATTCGTGGTTTAGAAGTTTTAGAACTCATAATTTCTCCAGTTGGAAGTACTGCAAAAATTCCCACAAGCTACGTAGCACCTGTCAATTTCACTGCAATAACATAGTAAAACATATGAACTATTAGAATCATGCTTTTCCTCCCGACATGAACATTTTTTCAGGGTCTGTCATGCCCTCTCGACTTCTTTGAATAAATCCAGATCTAGCAAATCATCATAGGGGACTTCTATGGAAACCCAACCGCTTCTGATGTTCGATGGGGAGAAACAAGCATGAAACCTGCCTGAGAAGGATTTGATACCATATTAGAATTTGAATTCCATTTAGATCTTAAAGCATATATTTCTAATAATTTTTGCAGCAAATAGATGGAGAATGAATATACAAACTGAACAAAACAAACCACACAAGAATATACAAGTATTGCTCAGGGATTTATAGTATCATTCACAATAATAATATCCGTTGTTACAATAGTTTACATAGAAATAATTAGAATGCATGGGGTATGAATTTGAATCTCCCAAGTGGATATGACTATATCTAATTGAATATCTAACTCATGGTATCCCAATCAATATCGGAGTCCAAAATCAACTCCCATATGTCCAACCAACTCAAACAAATAGTGACGAATAGTTAACTCGGTGCAATTGAGTGTGTTAGGTGGGAAAAGGCTCCTACTCCACATGCATTGATGCATTATCCATGAAAGACATGCGCTCGCTAACTGTTTGAGAACTAACTGAAAGTAACTGAGGGCTAACTAAGACTAACTAGTACTAACTCCAACTAACTTAAATAGGTTGGTGTCGGGACTCCTAGTGGCTCCTAAAATGTAGGGATTGGTCTAGGAGGCTCCCAAACTGATGCATGCACATGCAGTAAGTGGCAGTTAACCTCTAGCAGTTTTCCCTACACTCCAGTGACTGGTACATGTGGCCCCATTGGGCCAAGTGGACCCAATTGTACTAGTGGACCCAAGTATTTAATTAAGGTTCCTAAGTTAGGCAATAATTTATCTAATAGACATTTGACCAAGGGAGGATTAATAATACTAACACTCAAGGGTTTGTGTGGGTCAATTTACCATTCATTGGAGTCATAATGAGAACATTAGTTGGTATCAAAAATGTATATGAGAACAAAGACAAAGATAGAGGGAAGAGTTTAGAAACTAACCATTATTATGATGTAGTTTTAGATAGTTTCCATGATAAAGAGTGTATCCCTGAAAGTGTTAATAGAAGTGAGTTCACATACCAATATCCTATCATGATCCTCAACCAAGCCTATAGCTATATGACCCAATTACATGATCATCTTTGGGTTGGGTGTTTCCTTATTGATTGAATTGAGGGTGATACTCATCACTTAGCCACAACCAGTGGTTTTCACTTTGAAATTCCTATATTGGATGAATTTCTAAAACATTATCATGGTAAGGCTCATTGATTATTAAATCTTTCATTGTTAGCTTAGGACTCAATTTTGTGTTTTCCATTGTTACGCACCAAATTGTGAAGAATAACATAAAACAAGAAGATATAGTATTCCAATTCCTTACAAATGCAATAGAAATTTGAATAAATAGCCTCTTCGAGGGGTCAACCTCCTTTATAATGTATTTCAGATACAAAAAAGATGGGATGGGATGATATATGGTCCTACATATAATTACAATTATGGTTATAACTGACTAATAAAGATAATACTAATATGATAATATAAATGTAATGCTACAATATATAGGGATTAACATGCCCCTCCATTTCAAGGACATGTTGTCGTCAACACCCAATTCACTTTGGATGTTTCTACATGAAGAAATCATCTTCCCATGTCTCCCCTTCTATTGGCAAGTTTTGCCACTTTATGAGGTACTCAGTAATTGCTTGATTTTGTAGTTTCCTGGTCCTTCTCTCAATGATTGCTTCAGGTTCTAGTTTTAATTCCCCTTCTTCCATTAGATGAAATTTCAACTCAAAATGGGCCTCCTAAGGAAAATTAATAAAATAATAGTTAAAATAATAAAATAATATTTATTAATTTTGGAGGAAGAAAAGAAAAAACTACTTTTTTGTTCTTTTTTTTGACATATCTACTTGTGTTTTTACTCAAAGTTCGATCGAGAGAGCTCATTGGATGCGGAATTAAATTCCGCATCCAACGAGTACCCACTCGGCATACTTTTGACGGGCCCCGCTACCCAAAAAACAAGAAATACTTGAAAAACGTGTCATCACATTTTTTCAGGTATTTCTTGTTTTTTGGGTAGCGGGGCCCATAAAAAGTATGCCGAGTGGGTACTCGTTGGATGCAAAAATTTATTTCTGGATCCAACAAGCTCTCCCGATCGTAATTTGAGTAAAAACACACAAAGATATGTCGAAAATACGAACAAAAAAAATAGTTTTTTTATGATACCTATCCCCAAATTTATATTAAAAAATTGTTTAAGAGGATGGGGACTTCACTTAGTGAAACTGTCACATAGCATGTATGATTGTGGGATATTAAAGAATACCCTTAATTTCCAGAGATATTGACCCAAACTCTTTTTGTTGAAACCCCCTCTGAATACTTAAAACGTCCTCTCCACCCCTTTTTATACCTCAATCCTTATAAACCACCCTATCCACCCCCACCTTAAACCCCTCATCCCATCAATACCTGCAATATATTGGTTCAATTTTTGATAATTTTAAAACCCACAATATGAACTAACGTCATGATAGGATATTGGTCAAAAAGTGAAGACCCCGTGTTTAAGAGGTGCTCCCTTTTTTAATTTTAAAGCATTTTTATTGGCTAATACATGATGACATGGAATTTGTATTATTTTTGGAAGGCCCATTTTAAATTGAAATTTCCTCTAATGATCAATCTCTGGTAAAATAGTATAGGCTGGGACTTTGTCACCAATTTCCCTTTTTAGGAAAAAAACATGGAAGACTAGATGTGCAGGTGAAGTTGGGAATAATCCCAATTTATAAGCCATACTTCCAATCCTTTGAAACACCTTATAGGGATCATAGTGCTTCAGTGCTAATATGTCGTCCTTGTTTTGTTGCTTGAGGGACATATATTTCTGTGGTTGTATCCTAAAAAATACCTAATGTCCCACTTCAAATTCATTTTCACTACAATGTTGATATGCTTGTTATTTCGTCCTATTTTGTGTTATAGCCAAGTTATCCTCCAATAATTTGAGAGCTTCGTGTTGGTGCATCATGTGATCCTCCATTGCTTGAACCTTAGTTTTTTCTTTCAAGGATGATGAGATGGAAGGAAGCTGATAGCCATAAAGTGGCATAAATGGTGACATTTTTTATGAAGTAGGGAAAGATGTTATGTACCACCATTTTTCCAAGGGAATCCGCTTGACCCATTGTTTTTGTTTATTAGATGCAAAGCAACAAATATACCTTTCTAACTGCACCAAGAGCAGCGAGGTGCTCTACATCCTAGTATAAGGGAGATGTGTTCCTAATGTTCCTAACATAATAAAAAAAATACAAAAATATATAAAAATCATGTCGGCCTAATCTAAAAACAAAAAAATCATGTCTTTTTTATATATTTATATTATATAATATCATCGAAAATTATACTCAATCAACAAATATTTTCAATATGCATAGAATCTTCACACAATTATCTGCGACAAACAAGGGGTAAAAATTCTTGAGGTGCAAATTTTTTGTAACGTGTAAAAAATTTAAGATAAAAAAAATTACACCTCAAGAAATTAGATCCCTCTCGGTTCTTGAGAGATTTGGGTTTAATATGGATATATGTTGGTTTATCACTATATTAGTTTTACTATGATATTAAGGATGATAAGAGGATTTATGAGCCAATTGAGTGCCCAAACAAGAAAATAATTCCTTCCAAAAATTACCAGTGAAAATTGGATTTCTATCACTTACAATAATATTCGGGGTTCCATGTAGCTTCTAAATTATTTCCATTAATGCCACAACTATTGTACTTACTTTAAAAGGATGAGAAAGAGACCATAAATGGGTTGGTTGAAATAGTTGGGATAGTTAATGATTATGGCCCAACTAATCTCCATTAATCGTGTTTTATATTTTTTTTAGGTCGAATCAAGATGTATGCGACTATTGATATAGGCAACCCACATATGACACGTGAGTTGCTTAAAGGAAACCCGCGTATGCTGATGTATGTGGGTTGCAATGTAGATGGTTGCATACAGTGCACGAGTTGCAATGGAGATAGTCGCGTACGTACGCGAGTTGCAATGGAGATAGTTGTGTACGCAACTCAACACTTAGAAAAATTATATAGCAAGTTGGTTCAAGGGTAAATGCATACCAAGTCATGCCCATCTATACTGTTTTGGAAAACTTCAATCCTAATATGTCCTTTTGTGTACCACCATAAGGAATGTCGACACTCAAAACAATACCATGGCCTTATGAACACATCATCACACTATAAATGGTGCACAAGGATTAATAGAGAGCATCATTATGCAAGTTCCTCTTTGTGAGTTTCATATTTTTTAATGGTGTTGATAGTGGTTCCCATTAAATGGAAATGCACCGCACATGGTATGCAAGGATTCACAATCCATATCATCAAGCTGTGTAAGGTTTTATTTTATTTTCATGCTTCAACAGTGCACCCATTACATGCCAGCACATCAAGAGTTTAATGTATCCCACCATTAAAGGTTTTGTTTTTTAAATTATTTAAGTTTTACACCCATTAACTGGTGTGTTATGGACATGCTATTGCATCATTAAAGGTGCATATAAGTTCTTAGAGTGAACCATAGATACGATGCGCTCATATTTAGTTATGCACTGTGTCAGCACCATGTGGTTTTTTTATGGATTCACAGTGTTCCATTTACAACTCAGTGCACCGAACAAACAATGTGGTTAATTTAACTAAGCACACTAGTAAACATTTTGTTTTTAAATTATTTATTTGGTTTTACACCTCTAAACTGGTCCATTGTAGACATGTCATTGCACCGTATGCGGTGTGTAAGGGTGATTAGAGCATACTATATACATGATTTATATGTTTGAAAATTTCTATTTGATAATGATGCACTCCTTTCACGTCATCACATCATGGTATCGGTGCAGACAGATTAATAAACTATAGTGCTCAACATTGTGATTTTTTTAAAATTGTCTTCAGTTTTGTGGTGTGATTGGCACACATCAACGCATTGTCTCCATTGTGTGCATGGTTTTAGTGTACACATAGGTTTACATTGGTATTTTTTTTGGATTTTAGGTTATCAATGTGTTGTGAAATAATAGTGCACCATTTGCATGGAGTGCTTCAACCCTTAACACACCATTTATGGTGCACCCTGTAAATTTATAGCGTGCGCCAAATAGTGGTGCAAGCCAAATGGCTGGAATGCACTATGCAAGGTTTTTTATTTTTATTTTTGATTTAGATAAAAAATGGTTAATTTCAAATTTTAATAAACTAAAAATTTAAATTATGATGTAACAAAGAATTTATCTATTGATTTGTGTGTTGGGGAGGCATCGTTGTAATGTATGTCAAATTTGAAAATGTGTCGACCATTTGGAAAAATTCAAAATCTAGTCAACAATCAATGGAAGTGAGAAACCCTGCCATGTGGAGCACTGATGTTAGTGCGACTAAGCAAGGGATATTCGACACCAATGCTGTAGGGATCAAAAGCACTGTAGATGTGGTAAAAATAATTTTTTCATGTAGTAATTTTTTTATTAAACCTTGTTTTGGTGCACCCAAAACTCTAATGCACTAGTGCTGCTAATATTATACAACATATCACAAATAAAGATTTAAAATGGAAAGAATATAGTACATAGTTTTTAAATCCCAAATTTGTTAACCCTAATGTGGTTTAGCTTAGGATATACTGCAGCGGTGCGGTTTGTAAGAATAACTACACTAGTGATGGAAATTAAAAAGTAAAAAATATAGTGATCGAGTGCTCTCCACTATCCATTTATCCTACTTCGGTGCTTTCAAATGCACGGCGCCCAAGTGTGCTTGGGTAATATAGACGCACCATTTGGAAAATACTTTTTTTACAACTTGATGGTGTTTCCAACTATGGTTCCACATGATTTTGTAGCACTGGTGCATTGTAGTTGGATATGCACTAGTGTATTTATTATGTATAAATGCATAAAAAAAAACATCTGCTAAAACCTCTTCCCTCTCGCCTTCGCTAGTGACCTCAACTATAAAACATATATTTGGGCTCTTTTTATAGGAGCATCCTCTATAACTTCTACAAAGGGGCCTTTTCATTGTAGTGTACCAACATGTTTTCTTCTTTTTATACCTGTTCATCCATGGAGAATCTCTTTTATTTAGTAGGTTGGTTGATACATTATGGTCGATGATCCAATCAACCATGTTATTTAAAGTTTTGCTTAAGCTTGCTTTTGAGCAGGTGAGCTTGATGTTTGGCACCAAGCTTCCCTTCTTTAATAAATTTTTGTTGGCCTTTAATAAAAAAATCACAAAATACATCAAAATTGAATTCCTTACCGTCTTGCTTGTGAGACATCCAACTGGAGCGAAAGGAGGAGCAAAATACATCATAAGGTGTCTTCAAATTCATCAGGACCAATTCAATGAGTTATCCATCCTTATTCAGAAAATACTTACCACATTCTCCTTAATTTCAACTGTGGATCCTTGATGCAAGATAAATATTCCTCAATATGGTAAAAGGAATGAGGTTCCAAAGAGATCAATGCTTTCCCTATATGCATAACTTGAATTTGATTAACCTTTTTGAACAATGAATTTAGTTTATTCCAGATGGCATGATGACAATCAATATTGCTTGTATGAAAGGGAATCACCCTCAAATGTAGGTCATGATGACCCCAACAACCTCTTCCATGTTTTCTTCAATGATAAAATTAGCATCGACATCCATCGAATATGTGATAGTGACCTTTTGTGTATTGCAACAGTTCCTTTCTCTTCAAAAAAGTCTCCATATCTAGTGCGCAGATTGCATAATTATGTCCAATTAGAACAACAGGTTCTACCTTAGAATTCATTCTTCCACCTAAACAAATATAATCTGAGTTCAAGGAGATCAGTTAACAAATATTCAACCCGAAGTCGATCAGTCTAGATACAAATCAGCACAATTCGTAGACAATAGGATAGGTCAAAACCAATAGCTTCGATACAATGTTGGTGAGCCTATTCACCTTAAGCAACAAAACAAAAAATAAAATAGCATAAGGGAAGAGAGGTGGTGTCTAAAGACACCGTTACAACACTTAATCTTAATGCATTAAGATTAGAACATCACAATGCATACTTGATACATAAGAGATATTCAAATTGATGTTAACACAACCTATAGTTTCATTCTTTTATAGTATTCATATCTAATGAACTCCCTTGAAGTGAGGAAGATTTGATCCAAAAATAAAGGTCATTGAGTCTAACCATTTCCATAAAATCAAGAGCGTCCCATCATTTATTCAGTTTTTGTAGTTGATCTAACCATGGTCTTGTAGAGCCTTTGACTCTCCTCTTCAATCCAACAGTCAATTGCTTTGCTAGTATACTATTTTATATCAACTTGGGGCACATAATTTCAAAAGAGGGAATCTCAATAGATCTTGAAAATATAGAATCCATCATGGATTGGTGAGCGCCAAAGAATGTTTCCAAATTCATTTCTTTCATGGGATTAGGGGGTTACTATAGGAGATTCATTAAAGGATTCTCAAGGATACCGCATCCCATCACCTCTTTGTAAAATAAAGGTGTGAAGCTCAATTGGACTTCTAAGTGTGAAGGAAATTTCCAGAGAATCAGACAGTTGCTTACAAGTGCACTAGTTTTGAAGATTGTAGATCCTGAAAGGATATTTGTTGTCTACACAGATGCATGCAAGCAAGTGTTATACTATGAAATGACACTTCTTCATTCGAGTACTGACACTGAACATGTTGGTACAAAAAAGGACATTATGGATTGAAGTTGCCAAAAACCTATAGATGAAGGTATGCCTTGATACAGATTATTCCTTCCATTATTTCCCATGTTTTTAATTGAGCTTGTATTGTAATCGTGACTATTGTCATTGCAAGTCATGAGTCATTCACGGGTAACCTCATATGCAACCCACGGTTAGATGATCATAATATCTATTTGTAGGTTTCCTTCACAAGAGTCACAATCCATTCACGACCTGCTAGTATATGTACCAGTTGTTACATTAAGACAAAAATTTAAAAAAATTAAAACATGATTAGTCAGGGATAGTTGGGTTCGTAATCATAACGTCCCCAACCTCCCTAACCATCCTAACCTTCGTAACTCCCCCTGATCACAAAGTATAAATAGAGGGAAGGGGTAGAGGTTATAGGAAGCCTATTAAGGGAGAAAGGTTATGTTGGAGGAATCATTGGATATTAGAGAAAGAGAAATCAATCCCTGGTTAGCAAAGGAGGATTGTCTCAAATAGAGGTTGTATCATTCCTCGTTGCTTATAAATAAATAGTGATTTTCTTTCATAATTGGTGCATCAATGTTCTTATGTAATATTTCATTCATATTTATATAAAATATAAGATTTATGTGGCAAGATATCGGTTTCTTTTGCACGTGATTGAAGACCTTGGAGCTTCTGGAGAATTCAGATATATTTTTAAAGCTAGGATCAACCTTCAATTATAAGGTACTTATCCTTTCTATCATCTTTCCTTAATACATGTTTATGTGTTGTTGTATGTCTATAAGTTAAAAATTTGTACATTGGTGACCCCCAAACCCTATGTAATAATGCAGAATCCCTGAAAAATAGAACTGGTGACTCCACTGGGCATTCTAGCTTGTTTTGCATCTGTTCCAATAGTTTCCAGTCCAGTCTGCTCTTTCTGTTTCTGTAAGTGTCTTTCTTGTATTTTTGCTTTTATTCAGTAGTGTTTGGTGCTTAGGATCCCTTGGAAATTATTTTTTCTTTTGAAAATTTTTGGTTGTAATCGCAGGCTGCCTGTATATACAGTTGCAGTTGCAGGTTGTAATCGCGTGTTGACTGTACATACAGTCACAGTTCATTCGCGACCTGTTTAAGTAACAGTCATGGTTTCCTATAGGGTTAAGTCAGTATGCTAGGTTTTTTCCTGTTTTTGGAATTTTGACTCTTTGGGTACCTATAAGGTTTCTTCCTTCACTTTGTGTTGTCCTTTTAGTGAATGCATTTCACTTCCACTTGGTGAACAAATGTTCTTTTGGTTGAGTTAGGTTTGAATCTATGTGTGTGAGTGGTTTAGGTCTTTCCTTCTTGGATTATTTGGTTCAAGTGCTAGTGTCCATGTAGGTTGTTGGTCTCTATCAATCCTTCTAGTGCACTAACCTGCCTCTGATTTCTTTAGTAGTAGTCTAGGTCTCTCACTTTTACCAAGTTTTGATCTACTTTTATTTTGGAGTGGGTAGTTCAGTCCAAGTAGGGTTTGAGTCATATTTGGATTGCTTGTTAAATATTGTTATTTTAGAGATATGGACTTTATTACTTGCATCTATACATGTTCAAGTTAGCCTAACTTACTTAGTTTCATTCAATTGCATCAAAATTTGATTTTTTTGAAAAGAAAAACAAAAAGGCAGTAGTAGTTGCATAGTTAGCCCTAGTCTAGGCTCATTGCATTCTTGTTTTTCCCATTATTTTCAAAAAAGAAAAATATAAAAAGTATTGTGGTTTTTAGAGTTGTTCAAAAGTTTCCTTTTGTTTCATAAAAGAAAAGGAAAAACAAAAGAATTATTACTAGCATTTGTTTTTGAGCATTTTTACATCATCTTTACTTTAAAATGTTGAGTCAAAACATCATTGAGTCTCACTCTCACCACCTATGAATAATAAATCCTTAAAATGAACGCTTAATATAAAGGTTATTAGCAACATTTTTATTTTTATAGGTTCTCTCATCAACTAGTTTAGGCTAGGTTCTTGGATTAGGGAACTTATTAACTACCAAAGATAATTTTTAATTCAGACATAGTGGCTAATATTTAGGTAAACCCAAGTTTACAAGGGATCAACCGGAAATTTTTGCTAACACAAGAGTCAAGCAGGAGGCCATGTGAGAACTTGGTTGCAGAGATAACCCTCCAACACATCGTTCAAACATAAACCAGGATTGTTGTGCATACGGGGGTTCTATAAATATCAATTCTTGGGCCCCTTGAGGTTCTGGTATTGTTATAATTTTAGTCTTAGCTACCCTTCCCATGCACACTAGTCAAGCCAACGACTATTTTTCCGGACTCTCGTTGTAAATTTGGTAGCCTTAGTTTCTAGACATTAGGTTCTTACACAGGTGTAAGTGGAATGCTATTTCCATTGCACCTAGGGTAGACTTTGAAGGTAACCTTGGTTGAAAATTTGGGAGGGAGGTTGGGTGATTCCAACTCTTGCACCCAGAAAACACATCATGAGACGCCAAGTAACTACTCTCTGATCATCACTGGTTTGTTCTAGGCCCTAATCATCCTAGATTTTCCATTGGAAGGTGTATCTATTGCATGCTTGGGTTTGTGTTACTTAGGATATTTTTTAGTGTGCTCTTTGGTTTTCTTGTGTTTTAGTTTTAAATTTAGGTGTGTGATCTAAATTTTTAGCTATAGAGTACCATCCTCTCTGTAGGTCTAGAAGGTTGCAAAACCTTCCTCCATATTCAATAGTGGATCCTCCACCGCCACCTCAAAGGCAGAGAATTGACACAGACGATTATTTTGAACCAACAGGTGTTAGTGAAGTTCCAGGTGAGCAAAAAATTAGACATACTCAAGAAGAAGTTCAACCAATAGAGGTAGAATATCTCCAAGCTGACGAGTTTACAAGAAATTAGAATACACTTATTACTGATTTAAGTGACCCTGTGATAGTCCAAGTATGTCCTTTTAGTTCACCCGAGTCTGGTGTTCCTTTGAGTTCAGATATGTCTAGTTCAAGAGAAGACATTTCTACTCCTACTTCAGCCATAATGGCTGGAGGAGTCTCTCCTCCCTTGGTGAGTGCTCCAAGACCTAGTGCATCTACTGCACCTATTTATTCGAGTGCTCAAGTGGTTAATCCCTCAACACCTTCAAATATTATAGGTCAGTCTAGTGGGGTGGTCACCGGTATACCCAGTGCACCTTATACTTCTTCTCCTATCGGGAAGCATGCTCAAAGTGGTCTGAGTGGGTCCACTTATTTTTTTCAAGGATTTTCGTGGAATGGAGGACATATCCCTCCATCCGTACCATACGTAGGTCCATAACCTACTTATGTTACCATGTCATCTCGGAACCAAAAAACCTTTACATGTTTTATTTTTCATACCTCTAGTCAAGTTTCGGTTGCTCCGTTTCTCCTTTTTCACTGTTCCGTGCGGTATCTCAGCTCCTACATTTTAAACTCCAGTTTTGGCTGGAGATGGCCAAAAAACTTACCACACACCACAAGTCAGTAATCCTTTGTCTTTCGTGTGGAACCCGTTTCAAAATAGTGCTACTACATCACAGCCAGTGGTTAGGGGCAACCCCACCTTCTCTTTTGGGAGACCTGGGGCAGGTACTTCCTCACCCTAGAATCCTCAATACCAAACTCTGGCTAGACCAAAAATTCCTTTCCTGACAAATTTAAACTTGCCATATTTTTCTAAATTGATGAACGATCCCATTCACCATAATGCAACATGGCCACATGTTCCCATCAAATTACCTTCATACATTCCAAAGTTTGAAGGGAAAACTAGTGAGGATCCAAGTGCTCATATCACCACATTTAGCATGTGGTGCTCTTTCAACTCATTGAATTATGACTCCATTTGATTGAGGGTATTTCAAAGAACATTGAATAATGTAGCAGATAAGTAGTACATTGATCTTGCATCAGTCGCGTATGATAGTTTTCTTGACTTAGCAACAATGTTTTTGAATCATTTTCAACTTCCTATCTGGTATGATGCCGATACATAACTTTTGTCAAATTTTTGAAAAAACAAGGCCACTCTCATATCTAATCATATTCAAGGGTGGATAAGGAGAAAGAGGCTTATCAAAGCCAACATTCCTCTCGAGTTCTTATTCAAGTGGTTTTTGAGTTATTTACTACCTTACATTTCAAAATAAGTGTCCACATCAGGGGTTACCACGGAGGAAGAGGCCATTCTCAGGGCATGACAACTAGATTTAATCTATGCTCAATCTGGGATTCTTTACAAAATTATCCCTGAGACGCCAAAGTCTACTAATGACCTTGATAACCCAAGCCTTGACCCCATGTCAATGGTGTGGTTGGTTTAGTAAGTACACCCGCTGTAGAATCACTGGCTAAGCAGTTCCATGAGTTGTCAATGAAGCAGTCGGCAGTGAAGTAAGCCAAGGTGGCCACTCCCTCACCTCAAAATGCTAATGTCTATTCACCATAGTCTTCCTAAAAGGGAAATCAGTAGATTGATGAGAAAAATAACAAAGGGAAGAAGGGTGAGGGGAAACAAAATAAACATAAACCCACAAATAACGCTAAGAGGGGTAAGAAAGAGAAGAATAATGTTAAATTTTCTTGCAAGTTGTGCCAAGGAGACCATATTACCTATAAATTCTGCTTGATAGATCAAGCACGAAAGCTGCTTAAACAAAAAAAACCAGTTCTTCAGAAGGATCCATTTCCCCAAGGATAGAATGTAGCTTCTGGTTCAAAAGATGTCAGGGGAACACCTAGTGCTCCTACTGATAACAATTATACTAACATGGTCTAATCCAGTACTTTCTTACAGACATTAAATAAAAAATATGAATTAGAGGCTCAAGAAAAAGGTAATTCTACTGTCAAAGCTTCAACCCCTCTCACAATTGAAAAACCAACTGAACCGATGCCTAAGATACCTAAAGGTGTCTTTAACAAGAGATTCCATAACCCTAATGCGAGGGTTGCTTCTAACTAATCTGTGGTAGAAGATATAGCCCAAACACCTTGTGCAATGTCGGTTCTAGAAGTGCTACAGAGTTGTCCTTCTCAGAGGGACGCACTCTTAGCAGCTATATGTAGTATGGAATCGATGATCCTGTTAGCTAAATTTAATCTTTATAAGGTTAAAATGTGCCTACCATACCATGTGGCCTTTTCTATCGATGTTGTCCATAGAGGAAAAACCATTGGATGAATCCTGGTGGATGAGGGTGCTTCCACATGTGTTATGCCAATGTCTTGTTGGAAAGCTTTGGGATCCCCAGAGTTGGTCTCATCAAACACTTTGCTGACAACTTTTGATGGAAGTTCTTTCTGTCCTCATGGTATCTTTCCATGTTTCGAAATAAAGTTGGCCGAGAAAGTAGTCACTGTTGAAGTTGAAGTGATTGATGCTCCTTTGGACTATAAATTTCTTTTGGGGAGAAGCTAGACATATGCGATGTACACCATTCCTTTGTTGGTATTCTGAGTCTTAGTGTTTCCACACGAAGGGAATTCGGTTACAGTTGGTCAGCTGAGTTTTACTCAGAAGGGTTTTTTGGAGACAAATGAGGCTACAATACCTTTGATTGATCATTTGAAACCAACTAATGAAATCTTGGGAGTTGGAATGTATACATCACTGATGGGCAGGTTCAATATACCATCTCCTATAAATTACTTAGTTTCAACAAGCATTGGGAAGAATATCTCTTCGGTTGTGGATATAACTGACCCCTACTTCCTACCTTCACAGGAAGAACCTCAAGTTCCCCTATCAACAATAGAAGTAGCTTATCAAGCTATATCTAACATTGATGTTGATTCCATCATGACTCCTCCAGTCTCAGAAGAGTCGGACGAAGACTACCTTCCCGCCTGTGCAGAGAACTCCACATATTCCTATGTTTGCTTGGATATCATTTTTCCTTTTGACTAAGCCATTCTTGAAGCCATGATTGGACCAAAAAATATTTGTGAAGACCTTCACCATAAGTCCTTCTTCCTTCTGGAACTAAGAAAGATAGAGAATTTAGAGTTCCATGTGAGACTTGCAGAAGGTGTTGATCTTCCTGTTAATCATTTTCCAAAGGAGGGGGTAGTTTTTGAGGGGAATATGGAAAAAATCTCCACCACGATTTTGATTAACATCTCTATGAAACCTGATGTTGTTGGAAATGTGCATATTGGTGCAAACTATTATTTGAAAGAGATTTCCATTTACACTTCCTTATTCAAGGAATTTTGCGACGTCTTTTCCTGGTCATATGAGGAGATTCCAGGCATCGATCCATTTATTGTTGAACATGAGATTCGAACCTACCCCGATGTAAATCGTATTCGATGGAAGCTCAAACCTATAAATCTGTGAAAAGAAACAGTCGTAAAGGATCGGGTGGAAAAACTACTGAAAGCTGGGTTTATTTACCCTATTGCTCTAATGAAATGGGTATCCAATCCCGTTTTGGTGGATGAAAAATAAGGGACTATACGCGTTTGCACCTATTTTTGTGATTTAAACAAGGCGTGTCCCAAGGATAACTACCCCACACTGTTCATCGACTAGATCATTGATGCATGTGTAGGTAGTGAGGTATTTTCGTTCATGGATGATTTTTTGGGCTATAATCAAATTCAAAAAACTGGAAGACCAATACAAAACGAAGTTTATTTGTCCTTGCAGAACTTTCACGTATAAGAAAATGCCATTTGGCTTAAAAAACACCAGAGCTACATTTTAGTGGGTAATTAATTTTTCCTTCCATGACATAAAACATATTGTTGAACCTTACTTAGATGATATTCCTTCCCATTCTCGCAAGAGGAAGGACCATCTGAATCATCTTCGTTTGATTTTTGAACAATTCATACACTATAAAATATGCATAAATCCCCATAAGTGTGTTTTCTACGTTGAGTTGGGGAGGTTACTCAGATTCATAGTTTCGAATAATGGTATACAGGTATATTTTTTAATAGTTGAGGTTATTATAAATATGCCTCCTCCTCGTTCTATCAGGAAACTATAGAGTTTGCAGGGAAAATCCAATTTTATACGACGTTTTATATTCAGCTATGCCAAGATCACAAAGGGTTTCGTGTGCTTTATTAAGTAAGACATCCCATTCTTGTGGGATGAAACCATACAAATCGATTTCGAGGCATTGGAAAAGGCTTTACTATTAGCTCCTCTCCTGCATCCACCAGACTACACTAAATATTTTATATTGTATCTGACCACATCTGAGTCCACTATAGGAGTGGTTTTGGTTCAAGAAGATGACGAGCTCCAAGAGCATGTTGTCTACTATCTTATTCACACTTTAGCAGGTCTTGAACTAATATATTCACAGGTCGAGAAAATGGCATTGGCGACAGTTTATGTCATCTAGAGGTTAAGAAACCATATTTTACTAAGGAAAACCACAGTGGTTGCGAATGTAAATCCTTTCTAGTATTTTTTATCCCGATGAATAATTAGGGGGGGATTTAATAAATTGATAGTCATTCTCCAAGATTTTGACCTATATTTCCACTTCGCTAAGTCTAAGAAGTCCTTAGTGTTCGTGGAATTGATCTTAGAATTCTTGACTGCAGAGATTGTAGTGATAGAAGAAGACTCATTTTCGGATGAGTACATCTTCTTAATTTCAAACTCTAATCCCTGGTATGAATATATCCTAATATATCTCCAGACTCTGAAGTGTCCTACATCCTTCTCATGGGAAGATCAGTGTAAGCGAGTTAATGAAAAAAACTACCTTATCATCGGGAATACTTTGTATCAACAAGGGGTGGATTAAATATTGCGTTGTTGCCTCACCCATGAGGAGGAAGAGTGTTTCCTAAATGATTCTCATAGTGGAGCATGTGGGGGTCATTTATCTGGGTTAGCAATGACCCAAAAGATTCTACGTGTCGGTTATTTCTGGCCCACTATCTTTAAAGATTGTGTGTAAGTTGTAAAGAGTTGTCATCCTTGTCAACTCTATACCAGGAAAATGTGGTCACATCCTGCTCCTTTATTTCCCATCATCGTGGTAGGGCCCTTCACTAAGTGGGGGGTTGATTTCATGACGTGCAACCCAGTGTCTGCTGGTGGGAACAAGTATATCATTGTTGCTGTAGAATACTTTATGAAGTGGGCAGAGGCAATGGCTACCTTTAAGGTTGATGGTGAAACAGAAGCATATTTCTTCTTCATCCAAATCATTGCCAGGTTTGGTATCTCAAAACATATTGTCACTAACCATTGAAGTCACTTCTAGAATGAAATGATGACCGATTTGACCATAATGATAGGGTTTAGAAAATACCATTCGTCTTCCTTCTACCCTCAAGTGAATGGAAAAATCGAGGTAGTCAATAAGACCTTGAAAACCATTCTCAAACGTACGATAAATGTGAGTAGGTCAAATTGACACATTATGTTGTATCCAACACTTTGGGCTCACAAAATGAATGTCAAGACTTCCATGGGTTTCTCTCTTTTCCAGTTCATTCACGGGGTGGAAGTAGTCACACTAGTTGAGTGTGAAATTCCATCTCTGAAAATTGTTATTCATGTGCTACCTGACACCACTGATCTTGAAGAATGTTTGCTTCATTTAGAGAATATAGATAAGCAACATAGAGATGCGCTCATTGCAAAATGAGGCACATAAGAACTGGGTCAAAAACCAATATGATAAAGTCATAAAACCTAGGGTTTTCTCTGAGGGAGAACTTGTATTGCTTTGGGATCAGGACAAGGAATCCCTAGGGGCAAGCAAGTTTAAGTCCATGTGGTTAGGCATGTATGTCATGTCGAAAGTAATAAAGAAGGGGTATTATGATTTAACTAATTATGATCGCAACAAGCTGTCGGAACCCATAAATGGGCTCTACTTGAAAAAGTATTATTCTTAGGCACAATGCTTTTTCTTGTATTATTATTGTATATTTATGCACAATAGGTCATTACTGGTTAGTGTTTCTTATGTATTTTGTTGTTTTTTCAGATGTCATCAAAGTGGTTCATAGGGTTAGATGATGGTGCCATTAATCACACTTGCAATCTGGCTTTAGCTTCCTAGGTCATTTATGCATCATCGGGATAACTGGTTTCCTTAGGTGGCTCCTTCATAGGTCCTACAATAATAATATGGTTGAATACATTACGATCATTGAGATGCTTTGGGATTCTATTTTGTGTGGTATTACATACCTATAAGTCATGATTGACTCCCAGTTAGTGGTCTCTCAGCTTAATGGTGATTATTAGGTGAGACACCCTCTTTATTACGTCAGTTTTTAAGAGTTAGATTACTTGAAAGAAATTTTGAATACATTTCATATAATCACATTTCAAGGAATTATAATACAATCACTGATGTATTTGCAAATTATATACTCGATTGGATTTTGACACATTCATTGTAAAATTAAAATATACAGATGCATTTGGAACATATGTAAATAACTAGGTACATACATACATACATACACATAGACATATACATATACATATACATATACATATACATATACATATACATATATACATATATACATACAT